>SNQJ01S0071012.1:0-15430 GCA_010110895.2 Picea sitchensis
AGGTTCATGCCTCCATCATTTAGGTTCTCCTTCCTAAATCATACCCTACTTGGGTATCCAAGGCATACAATTGTCTTTCAACGTTTCATACATAACATTAAGACCGTAAAACATTTCAGAAGGGATTCTTACCCAATCCCTTCATACCTTGTGCCACATGGGCATGAACATTTTTATATCGATTATGGTTGCTAGCACCCCCCTCTGATATTACCCCATCAGTGGTGCTCCATGGGGACTTTTAAAGTCCCTTCAACAATCTTTCAACAAGAACCTTCTCATAGACATCCTCTAATTGAGGTTGTTCGTTATTGGCAACTGTCTTTCTCAACAGTTCCAAACTTATTTCTTTCTACACATGACATACATCATAAGCACATTAGTCGTCATGTAAATTAAAATGCAAGTACCATAGAATTTAAATTAATAAAGTATTTCCAGACATGTACTAGCATATTTGTATGCACTTCATCACATTATCCTTAATGTTTTCATGAGTGCAACACAACAGTTCTCAATCGTTTTTACAGTAATTCAACCATCATCACTATGGTGTCAAAACATTTACTTTCATCAGCGTACTAGCTTTCTCATCCCAGAGAAAAACATAATACACAGCAAGAAAAGAATTGAGGGCTCTCCCCTTCTTTAAATTCTTTCTACATCGCCTGGGACTTTTCAGTCCAACTGAGTTATTTCTAAGGCCTCATTGTCTTTTCTCTACATTTTCAATTTTACTCCTTGTTGGGATCTTCCTGCTCCTTTCCTTGAGCCACCTTGGTTAGGCCTCACCCTAACCCTTTTTGGAATACAGCAGCATGCTTTAATAGCAAACTTTTTGTTCACAATGGATCATGAACATGTGCATCCAACACATTACCATTCAATTATCGGAATGGTCAATATTCATTTATTAGTCTTCTACTCATTACATGGTGTTTTTCAAAATGTAATCCAGGATTCTGGTATATATATATGTATTCATATAAACTTGTGGCTTACTACTTAATTCTCAGCAGTCATTAAGGTTGTGACTTTGTTTTCCTGACAGAGTCTTCACACAATTCCTCCACAGGGAATTCCTTCAGCATGCAACTTCCTTATTTCATATCCATCACTATCGATGCTAGACTCAACCTTGAGTTAGCTTTTATCTTTTTACCAAATATTCCTTAAGGAATATAAACATGCATCTTTGTCATGTACCTAATTACGTATCCATACGTATTCTGGTTTTGTTAACTTACATCCATGATGTATTTAACTATATTCATAATCCTAAGTCTACATGTAGCTGTCATAGGTTATTTCACAGCCCACATGCATCTTTACTTTTAAGATCAGTCAACTCAGGATTGTTCACAATCCTTCTCATGTGATTCCCAAAGGCATAATCATTTTCCTCTTATTATGACAACATAGCATATTTGCTCATTTACCCTTCTATCTAATCATATTAGTATTCTCTGAGGAAAGGGAATACATTCCCCTCAAGCTATTACTTGGAACATAACTTTCATGACTCTTCAGAATGGAGTCAGCCATGCATCCATATTATTAGTTTAATCTAGACAAGAGCAATTCTTACTTTATATTTCCCTCATTAGGGCAACCATATGGTGCCACTACCTACAACTATACTCTTCCATCATACACGTGCATCACTTGCACGTTTAATATCATTCATACCTAACCGGTGTCAATATATGGCCTCATATTAAGAAGCTTCACAATGCATTAAACCCATTCACTCAAGCATAATTAAACATAGCTAAGTATTCATCATGTTATCTTATTGCTTACACCTTTTCCATGTCATTCACACACATGGACATATCAGGCTTCTATATCCTTTTTCCAAGGATCTTCCAAGCATCCTTATGATCATGTATGCACATTCGTGTATATGTAGGTGTATCTATTGCACCCATTTTACCTAATGCATTCACTTGATAGTTTAATTTCATCATTAGTTTCCTTTAGTTTGAGATTCCAGTCACTTACAGGACTAATCTCACAGTCATATCTCATATTGATGTTGCCTTCTCTCATGGCTATAACCAACCAAGGTCACTTTCCTCTTTATGTGACAACGTCTTAGCAAGAAAACCTCCTTGCCTCAACGTCCATAGGGTCTTACCCATCTCACTTTTCTCTGGTCATGAGGAGTTATATAATCTGATTTTAATATAAAGAAGTAACTATAATTGCCAAGGATTCTACCTGATCCTATCAAATTCCTTTAAGTTCACAAAGGTATTAACCATTATACAATCCACCATCATCAATGCCTAAAGTTCCAACTGCCCATGCTTAGAAGCAGTGTTATGAAGACCAGGTCATTCGTCCTTCGGGATTCAACTGCCCTTGACAAAACCCTGCCAACTTTAGCTATCTACATTCAAGTCTTATTATAAATGTTAATTAGCATATCCCTACTCTGGTAAGAGTAGTCATCACTTTGACAAGGACTAAAGAAATTATTCTGTTGAAATTCAACAAGAATTCCCAAATTCACAGGTTCAATCTGTAGTCCTTCTCCTCAAGGAGTAAATGCATATAACAATATCTCCTTACACAACTCGTACATGAGCCCAAGCAGGCCAAGTGTTGTAACCATGCTCTGATACCAATTTGTAACACACCCATGATGGGGCAATAAAATAAAATAAAATAAATCGTCCTCCTTACAGGAACAAATCCTCTTTCTCTCTACGGGTTCTTATTTGGAAATTCTAAGACTCAGCCCGAGCCTCCGGTCAATATTCTTCGATTCTAAATCAAATGAGACATTGATACCATGATAGTCTCACCTCTAAATCCGACACAGGCCCTTCCAGCCTCTGGTGCAGGTCTTATGATACCAGTGACCTTCTCCTTCGCGCTTCAACGAAGTCTCGGAGTTGGTGTTAGCCCCTTTTCTCTTGGCCTCTCCTCAAATGTGACCTTGGTGATGACCACACGATTGTGGGCGCGGCCACAAGCGATTTGGAGTTAAACTACTTTTGGGCCCGCAATCCTCCTCAAGTCTCCACATGTCCTCCTGACGAAACCATGGTTTGGATTGCAACCCGCCCTCAATATTTTAAACTCCGTGAGACTCATGTCCTCGCAATGCTACGGGATTGTCGATCTCGCGATCTTGACGATATTGTCTTAATCGACAGTTCAGATCTGCACCTCTCAAATCTACGGACCATATCTATCCCTCCTAGATCAATGACTGTGATCTCTTCGCAATTCTGGACTTTGAGGTTTTGAAATCTCAAACCCTGCTTCTTCTGTACTTCAACTTTCCGGAGTTGACGATTTGTAGACACCTGTCCTACTTGATCAACGGTCTTGCTTCCACTATGGGTGTTTGACCATTCAACCCAAATCAATGGTCCTCCAACCCTCTTCTCGATCGACGGTCGAGATCTCCCTCAGGTTTCAAACTTCTAAGATCCTAAATCTCAAACCTTTTCCCCAATGACTTTTATTTGAAGGCTACAATCCTTTGACACATTTCTTCCTGATATGACGATCAAGGATTACTTTAGGTCTTCACCCAAAGCTCACAAATTTAGGCCATGTTTCCTCTGAATCAAACGGCTATGAATCACTTTGGGACTTTACACGGAGTTCATGGATTCATGCCACGTCTCCCTTAGATCTATCGATCTAGGTTCACTTCGGGTCTTCGGGGTTTGGCAATCTCAGTTCTCAAACTGAAACCCCACTACAATCTTCCCGGAGCTCTCGATCTGTTAACAAGTGTCCCCTTGCCAATCGACGGCTCACGACTCTTCGGCTCTTTGGGCTTTGGGTGTTTCAACACTTCGACCTTCGCCTTCCTCTAGATCTCTCGATCTATCAACACGTGTCCTCCTAGATCCAACGGTCTAGATTTTCTTTGGCCCTTCGACTCTCCGCACTTTGAGAATCTCAAGTTTCAAACTTTCCTCCTCCCAGACTCACGGTATCTGACGGCTCAGATCCACTCTAGCGATCCGACGCTTGAAGTTTACCCCAAACAATTTGACGGCTTAGATATGTTCCTGTGATCAGACAACTGAGATTCTACTTTGGGTTTCCGACTTTTCAGGCGTCGGAAACTTTGAGTCTCAAACCTTGAAAGGTTCTCTCTCCTGTGTGTGCGAACGTTAAGACTCGTGCACCTTCCTTAGATTCGATGGTTGTCGATACTTTTCACTTTGATCCAATGACCATTGTCGCTCCTCCTTCCGAGCTTCTGATTTCTCCCGCTTGGAATATTTATCAATATTCAAAGGTTTCAAACCTTTGTTCCTCCTACTAGTCCTACTCTTGGATCTCATCAACACTTATGATAAGTGTTATCCCTTCTAAGCTTATGAACTTGAAACAAGTTCACCTCTTGGACCTCATATGCGCTTCTGAGAACCACTTATCTCTTATGAGCTTGGTTTTAGGGGATGTTGAGTTCCCACATACTCCTTCCATTAATCTGCTCGCGCCAGATCGACAGTCCACGACCTTCCTTGATCCAACGATCCATATCACATCGCAACTTCAGGTTTCAAAATTTTAGTCGCACCAATGTGCGATTCTCCCAATGTGCAGACTCCAATCTCACCAATCCAATGGTCAAGGAGGGTCCCGATAGATCCTTGGATCTATGGTCCACATTTCATCGCTACTTCGGGTTTCGTGGGGTTTGGTCACACCAACGCGTGATTCTCCTGTCGCATGAACTCTAAGCTCACAGATCCTACGATCAAGGTGGGTCCTGATAGATCCTTAGATCTACGGTCCAGATCACATCGCAACTTCGGGTTTCATATTTCAGAGAATCTGTCCCCTTCATGATGATTACCAACATTCGTCGAACTTGAGAAGACTGAAGGAATTGAGGCGTTAACGTTTGTCCTCCTTCTTCAAATCAAACGGTCGTGACAGAACTTAGATTCTCCCAAATGGATCTCCTTCGTTCATCTTCCAATCGAAAGGATATTCCCTTTCGATACTTAAATATCGCTATCCTTCCTGAGCTTCGTCAGTTATAAAGGACCTAAGAGCGTTACGCTCTTTCTACTGGACTTAACACTTAGAATAATTTATGCGTACCCCTTGCGCTCATTCGTCAAGTTTGGAACTTAAGTGGTTCTCAGTTTCTGCTTGCCTCATAGAGAGCCTGTGCATATTTGCACTACCTCTCCTAAGCGTAACAGAATCCGTCCTTCAAGGGACTCAGAACGACTAGAAGGGTCGACATGTGTTCATGAAACTGTGTCCAAGGTCGACAGACATACAGTTCGTGACTCTAGCTTAAGCCACCACATGACGCAAGCATTTACGAGTATAAAACATGTCCTATCCATATGATTTCCTACTTGCATAATTTCACATTCAAGCAAATACAAAAGAAAGAAATACATTATAAATCATTAAGCAAACATAACCATCTCTGCAACATTCATAGGATATCCACATTTCACTCACAGTACCACTTAAATACACAAGATATGCGATTACTTATCTATTACATGTGGTATCCAACTAACTAACTGTGAGTGTTCATCCTTCCACCCTACCATAGGCTCAGAGGCATTCATTCTTAGCAATCTGGCCACCCCCGTGCCAAGCCATGATATCACCAGGGAAATCTCACAGTTCTCAAGGATTCTTTCTCTGTTCAGCTTCTGCTCGGGTTCTGTTCTCTGCAACTTTAAGAGATTTCTCTCTATTATGGCCTCGACGAGGTTTATCAGATGCTCACTTAGCATCAAGATCGTGGCCTTCTATTCATTATCCTCTGGATAGCTCTGTGCATCTCCCTTACGAGCTTGCACTCTCGTCTCATGTCTCCTCTCTGGTTTTCCGTGTGTATCTATCTTACCTTCCTTCTTTTGGAAGGTTCTTGACCCATCACGTTCCTTATGTCAGAAGGAAGCTCAGATCTACAGGTCTTTGTGGTACTTCAAGCTGACATTCTGCAGCTAGACCATGCTCCCATTCATGGGGGTGGTTGATAATTCAACCACTGGTCCTTTCTTCATTAACTGATTTCTCTCCTTGGGATCCAAAGGAGGTTTATCATCCTCATCAAGGGAAATTTGGGGCTATTTGATATAATGAACCCTCTCGTATAGTTTTCACATTCTTCCTCTAGTGATATCATGGCCAGTACTTTCAAGGCTTCACCCCCACAGTCAGTTATTGGCAACTCAAACAATAATACATTTACATTGTCCAGGTGCCTTAGCATGGTAATTCCTATTTTATGATTAATTACAAATTGGGGGAAATAGGGATATTACATGATCCATCCATCCAAAATCAATTCTTTTCAGTCATAATCCTTGGTGGCTAGTTGTTGCATAATTTTCTTTCCCTTGATTCCATGTCTTGTTGTTGAATCTTCTCTAAATTGTAGTAAATGTTGGTATATCATAATATCTTGTTGAATATTGGTTTTGTGATACCTTGTTCCATGAATATTGAAAAGTATTCCATATTCTTACTTGATAATGTTGATATCCACCTACTTGTCTTCATTGAAAGCTTTCCTGATAATGAGGGTATAAATATGGTTTCACATTTTATAGTTTTCCTTCAATCCGCACATGCATTTCATATATCTTATTTTCAGATAAAATGGCATCCTCTACCATCTTTTTTTGGTCTTTGATTACTCTAGCCTTGGATATGATACCATCATATTTGGCATGTACACCCTTTAGATGAAGTTCAACTTCTTCGAGTATATTATGGCAACCTTCTTGAATATCGTCTTATTTCTCCTTTTGAAGCTACAATGTCACCCCATTTATCAAATTCTCGCATCCTTCTTCAATTTTGGATTTCATTTCTATTTTTACCTTATCAGTATTTAGGGATTCCTCGACCTTCTTGCAAATTTCCCCTTCAAGTATTTTGGTGTATTCTTCATCTAAGATCTTTGTTTCTTCTTGATTATGATAATTCTTCTTTTCGTCTTTGAATGCCTTAACCTCGTCTAGTAGATTTTTATTATGGTTTCGTAATTTACGTATCTCTTCATCTTTCTTTTTCAATTCTTCCCTTGATGCCTCATTTTCCAACTTTCCTTTGCTAATCTTTTCTTGCTTTAATTTTTGAACTTACTTAAAATTTGCTTCATTAAGGTATCATATATTAGATAGCTCATCACCCTTCTTTTTTATCTCTATATTTTTCTTCTTTTAACTCCTCTCGAATTATATACATTGCCTCCATTTTTGCATACCTGATCCATTTATCTGAGAAGACTTTTTCAAATTATTCTTATGTGATGTTATGTCTATTATTAACACTCTTCCACCACTCCCAAGCTTCACCATAAAACCTAATACTTTCCCCAAAAGGAGTCTTCCCATATTATTTTACCAACTTCAACCATTCAATATGATTGATTTCGTCTTTATCGTCATGTCTTGTAAATTTAGGTAATGCCATCGATTCTTAATTAAGGTCTAACCCTAACACTCAAATTACAACCTCGATATATTAGGAATAATGATCTCAAATAGTTATAATCCTTGTTCCAATATAATCTTCTATTTTTTCTCTTTCCAATGAATTTTGAATCAACTCAATTGGACATTCCAATCAAAAGTTGTGATAATTTTAAGTGAACATACCTTTGAAACCATGATTTGGAGTTTGTCCTTCGTGCTAACCTTCCTTCTGACGTATCTATAAAATTTCAATCCTTCTGAGCTTGAAATTTCGGCCTATAGTACTATGATATGTATTATCTTCAATTCCATAGGTCTCACCAAAATTTGATGTGCCAAGTGAAAGTTATGGTAACTTTCCCAAACCTTGTTGATTTTTTGTCCTTCGTGGCATGTTAAGCCCTAATATTGGCTCATTACCCCTTAATTGGGGCATATTAGATTAGTAATGTTATTTATTGGGGCATATTAGATTAGTAATGTTATTTTATTTATGTCTGCTTTAGGCCATTAGTTGTAATTATACCTCCTAGTCTCCTATATATACCAAGGAGACATTTTCTTTTTGAATCATCTTGTACTTGAACATTTAAGTGGGGTAAAAGGAGGTTGCCCCCTCGAAGAGGCTTATTATCTGAAATTATCTCTTTTTCAAGGCGTTGAGTACTTTTCCTGAGGTTTTTCTATGTTATATTGATGTTTGGTTCTTAACATATGGTATCAGAGCTAAAGGTCTTGGGGTTTCGCTGCTACATTGGAGACACCGTGGCATTTTCACTATAAATTTTTTTCTACAATGTTTCAGAAGGAACGGCTTGGAGAATATTTAGTAGACAGATCAAGGTACGTTGGGTTCAAAATTCATCTCCTGGGGCCTTATACTTACAGATATATAGCCTATATAAGATAGGGTTATGGAATCATCACGAAATGAGTCATTGCAGAATTTTCGCTATAAACACTTTTCTGTAACGTTTCACACCCTGAACTCCAGAGGAAATTTACAGAAATTAGTAGTGTATCTTTGGTAAAAATTTCAGCTTCTGGTTCATCTTAAATTTGTAGATACACCCTGTGTAAGATAGGGTATCTGACAAGTCCTATTGACTAGTCTCAAGAAGGTGTTCCAGGTAAAACAATCATAACTTCTTCATAGAATATCCAAATTGTGTGGGACTAGTTGCATTGGATCGTGGACAGTCTGTAGTATTTTGGGTGTGAGTTTCAGAATTTTATATCAATTATTTTGTCTGGGGCACACTATACAAGTGAGATCTCCTGGAAAGGCCAAAAATCGGCAAGTTGTGGGGAAGTTACCATAAATTCCACTTGGCACATCCAATTTTGATCATACCTGTGGAATTGCAGAGAAGAAATATCAAAGAAATACATAAGGGAAAGTTTCATACCCAGAAGGGCCAAAACTTGGGAGATACAATAGAAGAAATATTGTTTAGCAGAACCACCTCAAAATCAAGGTTCAAAAGTGATACTTGGCCAACATGCCACCCAAAAAGGGAACTTCTACACCAAATAAGCCTCCAGGAAATCCTACTTGGACTCTTCATGAAGGTGAAGAAATGTGTAGGGACATAAATGAACTACAAAATAAGATGGATTCAATGGAAACTAAGATGTGGACTCAATGGAAGCTAAGGAAGTTGGATACTAAGATGGATTCAATGGAAGCTAAGTGGGATACTAAGATGGATTCAATGGAAGCTAAGATCATGGAAATTTTAAAAGACTTTATTAGCGAGGAGAACACTGAGGTGAGAAAATGCATCCATGAGGAATTCATGATGTGTGGACACAAGGAAGGTGAATCAGAATGGAGAAATTCCAACTTTGGTTTGAGAGACCAACCAAGTTCCCTAAGATTGACATGAGGAAGTTTGATGGCAAGGACCAATCACATGGATACTTCATATGGAGCAATTCTTTGAGTCTCCATAATGTGCCACATACACAAAAGGTGCAATTGCTTCTTTATATTTAGAACCCTAATCCAATTTGTTTTGGTATCAATGGCTTTGTTCTGCAAAATCCCTTTCGTCACTTGGACAATTTTCACCGGAAGAAATGATAGCACTATGAGGGATACAAAAGGAGCAATACCTTCTTTTAGCCAATTGATAAATCTCAAGCAAAGGGTTAAGTTACAAAGCACATAAGGAACTTCCAAAGATTGAATATGGTAACCAGATATTCAGGATAGGCATGATTGATGTATTCCTTAGGAACTTTAAGGGATAACATTCAACATGAGGTTGCTTTGGGAACCAATCATTGGAGAATGCATTTAAGGTGGCAAAGAAATGTTGAAAGTAAAATATGAAAGTAAAAATATGGCTATGGCTACTAGAAGGACCCTATCCAAACATCTATAGAGAACAATGCTCCTACTAAAACACCTCAACCTACAAAAGGTTGACACCTCAACAATTGGAGGAAGAAAAACAAAGGTTTATGCTTTAATTGTGACCACGACAAATGCAGTGGGGACATAAGTGTGGTGAGAAGAAATTATTCTACATAAGATTGTGAGGAAGAGAACAAGAACAAGAACCATCTCAAGATGAAAGCATTGAAGCAATTTCGTCTGAAGAATTGACTCACACGATATGGAGTGTAATTTATTGGTTGGAATTAGCACTCCCTCAAACCCTCAAGATCGGGATACATCAAAAAGAAAGGTAATAGTCCTAATTGATTTAGGGAACACTCATATTTCATTCACCATAAAATTAGCCAAAGATCTCAATTGCTTTGTATATCCAGTAGCAGAGTTTCAAGTAATGATTCTGAGATGGAGGGAACTATCAATTGTTGAGGAAGAAATGAAACAAGATCAATCTTAATATGGGGAATATGTAATGAATAGTCCAATGATTTCTATACCCATGGGTGGATGCGGATGTTGTACTAGAATCCAATGGTTACAATCATTGGGAGCGATTAGTTTAAATTTTCAAGAACTTTTCATGAAATTTTATTGGAAAGAAATTGAGTTAGAGAGGTATCTGAGGCTTAGGTGTGATGATAAGCTCTATGACATGACAAAATTATTGAAAAGGGGCATCAAGGCATTATTGCACAACTATGCTCACTAGATGTTCAAACATCCCCTAAGCCATCTATTCCCTCAAGATCTCCAAGGGATCATTGATAAACTTCAAAGTATTTGAAGATATTCCCAAGGGTCTCCCACCCACTTTCAATCATGATCATGAAATTCACTAATTCTTAGGAGTGTTCCTCTCCCAACACCAGGGCCATACAGGATAACCTTATGCCCAGAGAGTGAAATTGTGGCGCATGGTTGAAGAAATGTTAGAAGCATTAGTAGACCTAGCCAAAGTTCTTACTCCCTTTCCAGTGTTAATGGTATTCAAAAAGATAGCTCATAGGCGTATGTGTCCAAATTATAGAGAGCTCAACAAGATCCTTTATTAAAGATAAGTTCCCATTCAAGTGATTGATGGTGTTAAGATGAACTACATGGAGCAATCTATTTCTAAAATTTGGATCTAAAAATGGTATCCAATAGGATCAAGAATGAAGGAAGAGGAATATCCCAAAAGCAGTTACGAACTCATGAAGGCCATTATAGATTTTTGGTCCTGCTTTGGGCCTTACAAATGCACCTTCCATTTCCAAAGGATTGATGAATTCATTTTCAAGCCCTTCCTTGAGAATTTTGTGTTGAGTATTTTTTGATGATATACTAATCATAGCAAAATCTTGGGAGGATCATGTGTGCAACATGTTGACAAGGTGCTACAATGGCTTACTAAAGGAGCAACAACTATATGTCAAAACCATCAAATGTTTCTTTGAATTAAAAGAGGTAGAATATTTTGGATCATGTTGGTATCTCATGAAGGTGTCAAGGTAGACTAACAAGATTAAGACCATGATGAACTGGACGATTCCAAAAACATTAAAAATCTTAGAGGAATTTTGGATTTGATAAAGTTTCTATAGTATTTGAACTATGGTTGAATAACAACACCTTTAATGAATTTAACTAATAAGGATGCATTTTTCATGGACTCTAGAGACAACTAAAACTTTTAGACAACTTAAAGGGTGATGTGTAAAGCTCCTACATTGACCACTCCAGACTTCCACAAAAACCTTTATTGTGGAATGTGATGCCTCGAAATGGAATTGGTGTTGTCCCTAATGCAAGAAGGAAGGCCCGGCTTTTTTGAGAGTCGACCACTCGAGGGAAGGGACTTACACAAACCGATTATGAGAAGGAAATGATAGCAATACTACATGCATTGAAAAAATGGGGCGTCCTTACCTAATAGGTTGTTAGGCACTTCAAAGTTGATAAACAGTTATGATAGTCTTAAATACTTCTTGGAACAAAGAGACTATCTTAGGAAGAACAACAAAATGGGTGAAAACAAGATATTGGGCTATGATTTTGAAATCATCTATAAAGGGGAAACAAAATATTTGTGGCAGATGCACTCTCAAGAAAGGATAGAATGATTTGAGGGCCTTTCTTTTGTGCTATGTCGATCCCATCAACAATTAATAGAAACCAAAGGGATGAATGGAAAAATAGCGAAAAAGTGGACTCTCATTTCAAATGTTGCGTGGAGTTCCGATTACATCAAAATACATTTACATGGAAAAATGATTCACTATGGTACAAAGGTAAACATGTTTATGTAAGAACTCCCGACTCAAACAAAGGTACTATTGGAAATGCACACCTCTCAGGTAGGAGGGCACTCGGAATTTTGAAAACCTACCATAGGAGTCAAGGATTTTTGGGATGGCCTTAAAACTAATGTTCAAAGGTTTGGCCAATGAGAATGTGTGGTTTGCCAACAAAATAAGATTGAAACAATTAAGACCAGGTCTTTTACAACCATTAAACATCCCAAATTGGAGGTTTCCATAGTTCATCACATGGTTAACAAAGTCTGAAGGAAGAGTGTCATCATGGTGATTGTCGATGGTACGACCAGAATATGCACACTTTTGTGCACTCTACCAGCATCCCTTCAAAGCTAGTGGAGTTGCCACCGCATTCATGGAGCAGGAGTTCAAAGCTACATGGCAGCCAAAGATTGTGTAAGTGTGAGATCCCATATTCAACGGACATTTTTGAATGAGAATTGGCCTCTTGTTTGGGTACTCAATTGGCTCATAGCTCATCCTATCATCCTCAATCGATGGACAAAAATGAGATAGTGAACAAATGTGAAGGAGGCTACCTTAGTTGCTTTGTCTCGATAAACAAACACAATGGCTCAAAATGGTTACCCTTGAGGAATGGTGGTATAACACTTCCCTTTCACACTTTACCCAACAAAAATGACAGGATTTATGGCACTTTTATGGATACCCTCCTTCCATCACTTCTTCTCTAAAGAAAATCTAAGGTTCAAGCGTTGGAAGATCACATGAGAATCCAACAACAAATTCTCCAAAATCTTAAAGAACAACGACCATGTACTGAGGGAGAATGCGCGTGAACTTGACAAAGCGAGGATCAACATGCAGTAGTGAAGTTTTGAAGTGGGGAGTTAGGTATTTTTTAAAGACTACAACCAGCCTAATGAGATCTCCCCTCAAAACAAGCCAGAAGAAGGGATAATAAATTATCACCAAAGTACTATGAAAGAAGCCCCTTATAAGGTGTTGCAAAGATTGGTACTATGGCGCTAGTATTGGGCTGCCCTGCATCTTCAAGTACACCAGTTTTCTATGTTTCGGCACTTCAAAGAAGGTTATAGGCGACAAGATCCGGTTCAAACTATATTGCCCAGAACTTGGCCAGGAAGGAAAAATCATAGTAGTCCTAAAAGCCATCCAACACAAAATTAATAAGCGAGAATAGCTTGTAAACTAACATGGTTTCAAAGCTAAGCATAAGAGAGCATCTTTCACACGGATAAACATCATTGTTGTCGTACAATAAAAATTAGGGCTTTTATTGAAGAAAATTTGACCCAAAAATCATGTAGAAAAGTGTGCCCTAGCATAAGGAACTCATTAACACCTTCGACACACCTTTTTCGTGGATAGAACTCCCAGAAAGTTAAAGCCTAATTGGCTCATTAACCCTTAATTACAGGGCAATTAAGATTAGTAATGTTATTTTATTTGTAATGAGCTTGCTCATTAACCCATAGTGGGGCGTATTAGATTAGTAATGTTGGCTAATTTATGTGACTTTAGGCCATTAGTTGTAGTATACCTCCTAGTCTCCTACATAGCCACCAAGGAACATTTTCATTTTGAATCATCTTGTACTTGAACATTTTAAGTGCAGTAAAAGAAGGTTGCCCCCTCCCGAAGGGCTTATTATTTGAAATTATCTCTTTTCAAAGGCGTTGAGTACTTTTCCTGAGGTTTTCCTATGCTATATTGATGTTTGGTTCTTAACATGGCAAGTGAAGTTGTACAAATGCCATGTGTCTAATATTGAATACTTGATTCTAAAAATTGTACCCGAAATACTATGGAATGTACTCTTTTAAGTAATAACTAGTTTCCACTAAATTTTATCCTCGTTGAAGAATATATGATTGTTTTCGAACCTCTTTGAGACTAGTTATAGGACGAGTCAAAAACCCTATCTTCCACGAGGTATATCTACGAAATTATAGCGAACCAGAGCTTAAATTTGTACCATATATACCTTGATATTTATTCAAATAACCTCCAAGTTTTTCTAATGGATGTAAAAAAAACTTTGTACTTGAACATTTAAGTGGGGTAAAAGGAGGTTGCCCCCTCGAAGAGGCTTATTATCTGAAATTATCTCTTTTTCAAGGCGTTGAGTACTTTTCCTGAGGTTTTTCTATGCTATATTGATGTTTGGTTCTTAACATGGCAAGTGAAGTTGTACAAATGCCATGTGTCTAATATTGAATACTTGATTCTAAAAATTGTACCAGAAATACTATGGAATGTACTCTTTTAAATGTAACTAGTTTCACTAAATTTTAATCCTCGTTGAAGAATATATGATTGTTTTACTCGGAACACCTCTTTGAGACTAGTTATAGGACTAGTCAAAAACCCTATCTTCCACATGGTATATCTCTGAAATTATAACGACCCAGGAGCTTAAATTTGTACCATATATACCTTGATATTTATTCAAATAACCTCCAAGTTTTTCTACCCGAGTCAACCCAAAAAAAAAACTTACAACGAAAATTCCAAAATGACTTGTTTAAAACTCAATTTATGATGAGTCAAAAACCCTGTCTTCCATATGATATATCTTCGAATGTATAATGATCCAGAAGTTAAAATTTGTACAATGGATACATTTATGTGTCTTATAAATATTGTCCAAGTTTCATTGTCAAGAGCATCCCATAAAAATAAAAATAAAAAGTTATAGAGAAAACTCTAACATGACTTGCTTGGAGAAGAAAAACCCTAGGATCAATGCTTTGATGCCAAATAATATAGTTACCGACTTAATGAGAACTGTGACCTCAAAACGAGAACTCTAGCCTTTAAAACCCATATTATTGTGTAAAAAACATGAAAATCAACCCCCAGATCAAAAAGAGGTACTACCGGTAGCACCACTTTTTTAAACGAGGTCAAAATTACAACATTTTTCAACCATGGCCTTCGAAACTCAGACAGTAGCTCAAAAAAACCTTTAAATCAACTCCTAAATCAAAAAGTGATGCTACGTAAAACAAAATGTTTTTTTCCTAAATGTGAAAATCATAACTATTTACGACCTAATTGAAATTGTGATATTGACAACAAAACCCTACATAAATAAACAACCCAAAATTGGACCCCAAATGGTCACTTGAAAATTTATTTAAAATTTTACTTTTTATTTTTTTAATTTACATTAAAAAATAAATAAATAGAAAGAACAAAATCTTCGCAAATAATTTTTTTTTAAATGAACAAAAAAACACATTTAAAAAAGATATATTCTAAATTCAATTAAAAAAAAGATTAAAAAACAAGGTGAAAAGGAA
>SNQJ01S0071012.1:18926-38456 GCA_010110895.2 Picea sitchensis
GGCCCCGTGGGACCAGGGATTAGCCCCTGGGGGCTGAGGTGATGCCCGACATCACCCCCCATGGCCTCCCATCACCGGTGTATATGTTTTTTTTTAATTTGTTTGTTTTTTCATAAAATTTTACACAGTTTTGTGTTTTTTAATAAAAACTTTAATCTTTTTTTGTAATTTTTTATTTTTTTTAATTTAACTTCTTAAATTGTTTAACGTGCGTTAATTTTTTTTTTTAATATATATTTTTAACATGCGTTAAAAAAAATTAACACACTTAAATTGTTTAAGTGCGTTAAATTATATATGTATGTGTGTGTGTGTGTGTGTGTGTGTGTGTGTTCTTTGTGTTTTTTTAACTTTTCTAAAGTTTTTGGGCCATAAATTAGTTTTTTTACCTTTTTATTTGTTTTTGTTTCTAGTTTTAGCTTAGTTTATATATTTGTTTTGTTTTTTGTTTTTTTTTCCTCTTTAGTTTATTAAGTTTCTCTTTAATCCTTTTTATTATCTAAATTTGTTTTTTTTTTTTAATTTCAGTTCTTTTGTTTTTCTTAGTTATTAATTTATCAAAAAAAAATGAATTATATTATATTGTTAAATATTAAAAAATAGTGTTATTTAACTACAATGTTTTTCGATATATTGAAGTAAAGGTAAACAATGTGTTAAAAATGGTGTTTTCCACTATATTTTAAAAGTAAGGAACAATAAATTAATTAAGGAGACACAATTATATGAAATATCGTAATTTCAAAAAAGTAAATGGTAAAAAAAATTTTAAGATTGAAAGAAGCATGGAAAAATGACTAAAAACACCGTTGAATAAAAAATAAAAATAAAAAAATTTGAAAATTTTGAAAATAGATGAAAAATAAGCATTTAAAAAAAATATTGTGGAAATATTTGGATCGGAAAATTTAAAATATCAAAATGCCACCTAAAAAAGGAGGGGGGTGCTATTGGTAGCACCATTTTTAAAAACGAGGTAAAAAATGTGACCCTTGAAAAAATGAGAACTCGACAAAGTTCTCGTTAAGTTGGTAATATTGTTAAATACTTAAGATATCAAAATAAACCAGAAGTACAGACCATGTACAACAATGTAAGCATGGAGCACAACTCTAATATAGATAAGAGAGATTATTTACACAATAACTCCTTAAATAACAGGATAAATTCTTCCAAATATCCAAATTCATTCATACCTCACAATTCACATCCTCAATAATGAATACATGATCTCTATATATACCTATTCAAATCTACACATGAGGCTCATTTACTATTAGGTCGACCCTATTACATATATATTCACATTACATGTACATTTGGCCCCATATACTCCCCAACTTGGGGTCATATCATATACATTTAGCCCTATATATGCCCCCCTTTGGTCATAATATTCTTTCATTTCACAAGAATATTATGATGGATGTCTTTGTGATGAGAAATTTTTTTTTATTTAGTTTCATTTCTAGTCTGATCAAGGAAGTGAACTGGGTGAAGAGTGCAGAACAGTTTTTTATGATATGGATAACATAGTATCTATATAAGAAGCTTTTTATGTAAAGGAAATGAATGGGTCAGCAATGTTGTAGTGGTTTAAAAGAGACATTTTTGTTTCTTGGAAGATAAAAAAAAATGTAGTCCCTAGTTGGACCGAAATATGTATACTCATTTTATGAATATAAAGTTTTTTTTCTTTTCAGAAAAAATAAATAAATAAAAATTAAATTAATTAAATCCATGACATCTGATATCAAATTCATTTGGTATATTGTTGAATAATTGATTTGAAAACATATTACAGGAATGGACGACCCATGTTTGCTAGAAGAAATTCTCAATATCTGGGACAAATGAAGGCCTATTGTGGTAAAGAAATGGTCAATCTTGGCAAACTAAACCAATCCAAACACATGCATGGTCATGTCAACCAAAAAATATAACAGTCTGTACATATATGAAGTGCACCCATGAATCTTCAATCTTAGATGTGGCCCAAACATAGATCAAAATTAGCAACATGAACATTGATCTTGACTATTTAGCATGCTCCATATGTAGTGGTAATTTCATATCTGGGAAAAATAGCTTAGAATTTTCATAAACCAAGCATGGGAGCATGGGATTCAATTTTGAATCTGCAGAAGCTAAGCATGAGATTCATATATGAATTTTCAGATGTATAAAAAAAATTGGCTTAAAAAACCATATCTAAAAATTTAGACTAGTAGACCTAAAAAATAAACTAGATATACTCGTAAATTGATGCCAAAAAATAAACTTCAACCACTATTGTTGAATGCTCATGAAAGGAAATAGTATATCTCCTATCCAATATTTCAACAAACAAAGAAGTTCATCCAAACAGGTAGATGTATGGCTCTACTACCATGAAAAACCAGAAACATATAACAAAGACCTATCATATCTAAACTCTTATGGAAAGTATCAAACAAATAAAAGTAGATATAAGTATATCTAAGTAAATAAAGGTGAGGTTGCAAGAAATTATGTGGTAAAACTACTAGGTGGAGAAACATCCATGGAAGCAAGACCTTTTATTCTTCATATAACTCTCCCAATAACAATTGCTAGAGCACACACATGTATCGAGTTCAAATGGGATCCATACARCTCTCAAGCATATGGATGATCTRGACTAAGTACTCATATGGTCTAGGTTAATGATCAATACCATAAGCCATGCTTCACTCTACCTTGATTCAAGACCATTTACCTCAATTTATAGYAACGAGGACAAACTTGGACCATTGATCATAAGGCATAATCAAGGGTGGAGATCAACACATCTGTAAAGGTTGATTATAAGCTCATAAAGAAATAAGGGAGAAGTAATGGATAAGAATTACCTATCAGTGTAGGTCATTGTTACTTAAGAGACAAATCACCACCAAATAACTCCCAAAACTATCTCCATGTGCATTATTACAAAAGTCTAGTTAGGTCGTGTTGCATGTACAAGTACCCTACAAATGATGTTATAACTCTCATCAGTATGACACTAAGTATAAAATTACATCTTGTCAATTGGGTCTAGCTCGAGTAGTTGTGGGAATGAGTGTTATCAAATTTTCAACAACTTTGGCTTGTCCCCTTTTAGTTGGATAAAACAACTTGGCCTTAGTATTTATAGATTGCAAAATATTGAGAGGGAAGTAGAGCTTATCTCTGTCAATGGCCAAATCTTGAAAATGTATGTTTGTTAGTCACCTTCATGACAACTAGCCTATACATAGTAGGTTTTATTTCCAATAGTTTTGGTTTCATGTTTTTGGTTTGTTTTAACTTTAGTTCTAGGATAGGCTCTAAATTCATTCCAAGCAATTTTAGCTTTGCTAACTTTTGAATTTCAATAGTTATAATTTTGCTAAGTTTTTTTATTTGTGTTTCTTTTTTGCTTTTGAATTAATTTCTCTAAAATGGCCTATACATATAAAGATCACCTTGCATTTGAGATCCAAGGCTATCTGTCGAACCTTATGAAAGGCAAGCATACTTGTTAATCCTTTCAAACTCTCATGTTACCATTCAATTATGTTTGGGTAAGGAAATTTATAAATGAATGCTCTACATGTTACTTGATACAATCATAACATTGGTGAGATTTGGACCTTTCTAAATGACTAACTTCCAGAAATATCAAAACTCTAGTTAAGTGATGATTTAGTTGGCTTAAAGATTCCATTCATTCACACTAAATAAATATAACATGTGAAATGTTACCAGTAAGACATCCAAAGCCAAGCATTTTGGGGGCATATTGTATTACTCGATCATGGTTATCCTTCCCTAAAAATAGGAATCAAGCCCACTAGGTTGTAAAATCCTATTATTTCCCTCACCCACCAGTGTTGGAAGCATAAATCAAATTAGAAAGGGTTCGGAAAGGAAATTTAGCTCATTTTGGGGAAATATTGATATCTACACCAGGGCTATGGTCACTCACAAATTGTGGAGAAAGTTTTGTGATGCTAGGGTAGCTTCATCAAGGCTATCGATGCTCATAGGCAGTGGAGCAACACCAGAAATAGGTGAAACAACTTGTCTGTAGAAATTTTTAACCCCACTTCAGTAAATCCCTATGTCTATGACTAGAGCCTGAAACATTAAGTTATGATTTAAGGAAATACACTTCATTATGCTCGTGTTCTTTAAGTAGGGCTACTAAGTCACTGAAGCTCGAGGATTGGGATACTTTTGGATCAAATCATGAAGAAAGCTTTAGAGGAACCCATTTTATAAAAGCTACGGTATGGTATTTGGAATAAAATGAAGTTTTTGTTTCTCATAATTATAGTTGAATAGTGACGTTATAGAGGTTTATATTTTCACCTAGTGTGTCACCATTTGTTGAGGTCTCAGCAAGCCCCAAGTTTTCAAAAGTATTGGGAACCTTTTTTTCTTTGGAACTCGATCTTTTTCAATTATCATTTTGGTTTGTGCTCTTCTCTTTCATTCTTGGTTAGGAAAAAAGTTTATTTTCAATTTATTTAAGGTTTTGGTTTACTCGAGCTTTTTTATTACATTTCAGTCTCTCATTTGAAAGCTTTATTCCAATAAAAGGGTTATGTTTCATTGAATCCAATTGTCAAATCAGTTTTCTTCATCAAGCCCAATTTTGGAATTGAGCCCCATTTATTTTCCTTCCAAACTTTGGTTTTTTATAATTCTAGAATGAGTCTTAATTTGCGAATCGGATTGACTTTCTCCAATATTTGGTTTGTTAATTTCATTTTGATTTTTATTTCTATCCCTGAATTGGGCCCAACTTATCTTTCTTAACCTTCGAAGGATCATTCCATTCAATCTTTTATTTGGACCCAATTTTCGAATCAAACATTCATATTGATTCTTGTCTACATTTTCCTCTTGATTTGTCAATTGGGCTCAATCTATGGATCAAGGTTCCCCATTTCTACATCCTTAAAGTCTCTTCTTTCCAATCCTCAAATTAGGCCTCTTCGTTTCAATTATTTACTTATGTTCATTTGATTTGATGGAAAAGATTGATTCTAAATCAAGCGTTTTCATTATATTATTTGAAATCTTATCTCAATTTGGAAATTGACCCTGATATTCGAATCAAGTCGATTTGCCAATTGGCCTCTTTTCTTCACCTAAATTTGTTTATGTTTTGTTTTTTATCTTTGATTTGAAGATTCGGTCTGATATTTCGATAAAGCCTCTTTTCATGTTGTTTGGCCAAAAATCATCTTTTCACATTTGATTTTCAAATTGAGCCCAATGTTTGGATCAAGCCCCATTTTTTACATTTGTTCAAATTTTTTGCACATGATCTTAAAAATGCCCCCTCCCCCTCATCTTTCATGTCATTTAAACAAATTTTGACACCAAATCAAAAATCAAGCCCAATTCTCAAATTGGGCCATTTGTACTCACCCTTGAAAGGATTTCCATTTTCTAGCCCCAATTTCAAAATTGGTCATTCTTTCCAAAATTCAAGAAGCGATTAAAGGTGATTGTTTAACATTTGAGCACGCAAATAAGTAAGCCATCCCATCACCTTTGCATGTTCATGGCACTATTACATGAAATTTTTCCAGTTCAAAATCCTTGTAATCAACTGAGTATCATGGATTGGCCTTTCGAATTGAATAAAAGACTTTTGCATACTTGCCTCTTTGCATAGTTTAAAAGATTCATTACACGCTATTCTTTGTCACCAAAGGTAGAGATTCTAACATTCGATTGAGCACCTGCTATTACCCATCATGTTTGAAACATGGAAGGACATGCATGCCAATCTATTGCCCAAATTCTTGATCTTCTAGCTGCACATATCCAGATACTTAATTTGAACTTCTCACCTTCATATTGCTCATTATGCTTAGTATTTTTAGAAACTTTTTAAGCTGCATGTGTTATGTTTTGAATTAGATATATTATTGAAAAACATTATTTCTCTGGATAGCCTAATTCGAATCATTTGGCAAACCTTTCATTTGCTTATAAGAGCAAGAGTTTTTGAATGGATTTTCTTTGCTAAAGCATCAACCCCAATTTTTTGTCCTTACCCATTGATTTTATGTTGCGATTCTTGAATGCAACCAATAAGAGATTGCTTATGGAAATATTCAATTTACCTTTCTAATGTAGAATTTCCCAAGCCTAGAAATGTGTGCAACAATTATCTTAGTTTCACATATCATCATTTATGTTTAATAGTTGTAATTTAACCCAAATAAAATGTTGTCATTTTCTTAAGTAGTTTCACCCATTATCATTTTGAGAGTTCCATCATTTCAAATGAAAATCTTATTTCGAAAGGACATATGAAATTTTTTACAATTCCAACAAAATGTTGCTAAAATTTGGGTAGATCCCTCAATATTTGAAAGAAATAACTCACCTTGAATCATGGAAATAGGTCATGGTCATGGGATCATTATGATTTCTCAACTAACAAATTTGACATGTTATGTTGTTCAAATGGATGAAACATAGGCTTATTTAGTTGGTTCCTAAAGGATAAGGTAGAAGGAAAAGGTCAGTAAAGGAGAAACCAGTAGCAAAACAACCTATAGAAGAAAAAGCTACAAGAGAGTAACCAACTTCAAAAAAAAAAAAAAACAAGAAGAATAAACAACTAGTTAAAGAAAAAAGTGCTTCCATCTAAATAGTGGCTAAAGATATAGATAATCCCCATCAAACTGGTATTAACAATGCCCATCTATATGGTGAACTATTATTGTTAATAAAAGATGGGAAAGGATTGTCTACCACTTCAAAACCAACTAAGACAACAACAGGAAATTGAAGGAGTGTAGAACTTAAGAAAATCATATATCCAATATGTTGTTCCAAGATCATCGGTACTACCATGTGTTGAAATGATTAGATGATTGATTGATCATATCGATTTAAATCAAAAGTAAATCTAATTGGTCTAGTTGCTTGTGACCATTATGCTCTCCTATGTGTGTTGAATTAACTTGAGTCTATAGTGCATTTTCCCTCTTGAATTAGCATTTTGTCCTAGTGGGTGCTTATTGTGCCTACTATATTAGAAAGGCAATGCTCACCCTATTGGAATTTTTCCTTTGGGAATTTATTGTCTACTCTTTGTTTTGGCATCTCTTGAAGATTTGGGATATGAATTACATGCAAATTCATGAGATGCATAGAGTATTGCATGATCATCAAGATTTTATCAATAGTAATAGGACATATATATTCTCGATGACAACTAAGGTACATGAGAATGAAAATCGATGCATATCCCAAAATGCAGTGGTTATGGACTCCCTTGAACAACACAAAAGACAAATCCAAGTATTGGAAGTTGAATGCTCAATGTTGAGGATTATGGTTTGTAATCTCAACAAATGTTCCCACTCAGTTTCCTCGAACTACATAATATTAGTGAATTGTACTCCTATTAATCTCAAGGAAGGGGAAATATCTCATCAAATGATTGAAGACATGGACTTGGGCAATCAATAATCACATCCCACTAATATTTATTAAGATGAGGCACTCATCAAGCATGTTTTTCATTAGTATTCCATATGTTATGTAGAACAATTTTAATATTAGGTGTATTTTCTAGAGTTTATACTAGCAGAAACTTTTTGAAATCCTTTGCAAATGATGATTTGGATCTCTTTGTACCCAACACATATTGTTTGATAGTATGCTAGTTTTTGTTAAGAGACAACATTCTTTTTGTATTAATACATTATCCAACTTGGATGCAACCTAAATTTTAATACAAATATCACCCGTTTTTGTTAAAAAAACTAAATTAACATCTCATCATCATGTTTATGTATACATGGTTTTTTGCTTCCATGGTGTGAAATTGATTGAATGTCAATGTGATAAAATTTTGTAATTATGTTTATGAATACATGGTTTTTGCTCTAGTCATGGTGTGAAATTGATCAAATATTAGTAGGAAAGTGCATTTATATATACATAGTTTTTTCGCTTGTAATTAATATATTGTGAAATAAACTTATACTAGTCATCCAATTTGATCAATATATAAATATTATAAAAATTAAAATTAAAAAAAATAATCATAAATTAATTAATCAAAATAACAAAATGTTAAATAATACCCCATTTTAATGTTAAAATTACATAATTGCAACACTAGAATGAATGACATCACCATGACACTAATACTAACATTTAAAATATGATACAATAACGACATTAAATAGGTAAGTACATCATCAAATAGATGCTATAATGATGCATGCATGAAATAATATTATGTTTTGAAGAAGCAAATACTATGACACTAATGAGTCAAACTATGTCACCAATACAACACTAACTCAACTAACAATGATGCTAATATGACGCATAACGCTTCTAAGGTGACACAAAAACACATTTTTGACACCAAGAAGATGCGAACATGAGTCTCAAAGGTTATTTTTCAAATATTGATTTCCCCGCCTCAGTCATGATTTGCATCATGCGAACCTGTTTTTTCTATATTTAAAAAAAAAAAAAAAAAAATACACTCCAATGCAATGATACAACCCTATATTATAGTAGTGATAATGTTGCTTCCCTAATTGACTAAATGCATGCATGAGGCTCACTCAATTGATAAAGTGCTTACTTGGTTCCATTGGAAGTATGATTTTACCTAATTAGGTTGCCTTCATTAATTAGGGTAAGTTGGTAAAGTTTCAATACTTTATAGATTAATTTCTATAAATAAAGGTTGGAGTTCATATTGATTTCATAAAATAAATTACTCCATGCCCAAGTTATACAAGGCACTTTTATATTGGTCTCGTTGCTTTATAGGGAAGCATCACCGCCAAGTTGGAGCCTTGTAGCTCAAAATATTCCTATTTGTATTTTTTCTCAGTGATCCCGTGGCTCCAAGTTTTTACATGATTTTACTATGGTGACTATCTTCCCATAGTCATGTGATGCACCAATCAAATGGAATTTTCATTTCATATGGAGGTGAGTGCAAAGGAATGGAAAGATAATTCAACATTTATCCTTTTAGATCTGCAAGTCAAAAAGCATACCTCTGTGACTCCATAGCTCATTCAAAGTTATCATCATAGTACACATGCCACAAGCAAGGTGGTTGTGTTGTAAGAACCTATTTTGGTAATCTAATCTTACATTAGTCTTACATTGATCATTAGTGGAATTGAAGAGTCACAGATTTGCATATTGTGTTGCAACTTGATGTTGTGATATTTTTTTATATGTTGGAATGTCATGCTTGAGATATGATTTTCAAAGCCAAGGTTGCAAGGACCATAATCTTAGTGGTGTCCTATCCATGGTTAAATCAAGGTTTTTGCATATGCTTATCATTTTGTTTAAGAAGATGGACATTATTCTAACCTTGATTGGAGGCAAGATTACCTTGCATTATATTCCTAGGCTTAGACATATGGAAGTCATTAAAGTGCTCTTCAATAACAATCTAGAGATAATTGCTAGGAAAAATAACAAAGGACATATTGCACTACATGTGGTTGTTAGGGGAAAGATTATTGTTGTGGTTGAAGAATTACAAAGAACTAATCCTTTTGTTATTAATTTGCATAGCAAGAAGGGGAATTTGACTTTACACATAACCATGAGGAAGTGGTGTGTTCAAATAGTGAAAGAGATACTATCATGCCTAGACATCAATGTTTATGTGGTCAACAAGTTAAAGTAAATTGCTCTTAATATTACAAGTAAATTTCCATGTGCAGAATATGCATCATAGATCAAAGATGCATTGGGAGAAGCTAGAGGTGAGAGTGCCAAAAACATAAACCAAGTAGGGAGATAGGAGGTTTAGCCTCTCCAACACCCTAATTGAAGAATTCGAAGGCTTCGTAGCTCTAGCACAAGCAGGTAAGGTGGAAGAAGGATTGTCTTCCCCAAACCTTGAGGATGATGGCATCATGGGATACTCTTGTCAACCAAAATGAGGGAGTCCAAAAGTTGTTGGAGATATATCAGACATTAAGGAAGAATCTACATTGCCAGGTTTAATGGTTGTGGTGCTATAAAAGCTATCATATCTAGCTTGGATGGAAGAAAATCCTATTAGATCACCTAGCACCAATCAACAATTGAGAGTTGGTACAAATTCAATAACAAAAGTATTTAAACTTCTAAAGAGGAAGTTAGATGCCAACAATCTCAACACACCGAAATCTGTGGATAAAAAGCCTTCTTTCAAATCGAAAGGAATCAAGGCAGATATATACTCTTGATCAAAACCAAGATGATGTTCAATGTTATAAAAAGATACAAACTGTTACTTTTACTATGAAAATCATTACATTCAAAAATGGTGGAATTTAGAAACAATATTATTAATGTCAAGGAAGGAATAATATAAGGTTAGAAGGTTTGTTTGAGGCAAATAAAGCTTCTGATGAAATTTTTGTTGGAAGCTATCCTCGATCCTTGTCCTCATTAAAGATAAGAAGAGGTCAAATAGATAAGGAAAGAAAATTTTCAATCAGTCTAGATCATCAACTGAGGAAGGAAATGGTGGGTTCGTTATCGCAAGGTGGATCAGACGTGGAGACATGGATCTTGGTCGCCTCAACCCAAAGCAAAGAGGTGAAGGTAGCCTCTACTACACAATCATAGTTAGTTCAAGTTTAAGGATCCCATTAGCGCTATGGAAAACCCGAGGTCTACAAAAGGTTTCCAACATAGGCTTAATGTAGTCTAGTGTGCCAACATATTCAACCTTCCTAAAGGAAGGAGCTCTCACCCGAGACATGTATGATAATTACTATGTGTTTAATTTGTAGAGTGATGAAGATTTAGTGAGGGTTGTATTCCTTTGTTTGTCTATTAATCACATTCAACTAAACTAGGAGAACTAACAACATTCATATAAATCATAATCACATACATATCATCCAGATACAACATGAACATGAACATATAAGCAGAACAATTATATATTGTATCAACAAAATGAGGAATACAACATAATTTGGATGTAGAATTCAATATAGAGCTTAGGCTCTATATCCAAATTCCTTCTTAACCTCTAACCTCATAGAAACACTCTCATAACTCTCTTACATTCATTATAATCCTCATATATATAGGCAACTTGAGTAGTTACAAAGGATTCCAAAATAGACTAGGGAATTTGAAATTTGTAACCCACCCATACAAAATATTACAAAAGAGTTTGCACCTCTAGATACATGCATAGAGGAAGGGAACTAGGCACAGAGGATGTATAATATGACTCTTCAACTTTCATGTACTCGTGCTTATATGGAACAACATACTCAGGCTTTTGTGGTCTCTTGGATTTTGTCAATTCATCTTCTTTTGGACTCTACTATGTGCTAGCACTAAGCTAGAACCGGGCCACAACAAATCCCTAACCACACCTTCCAAATCATCCCCGAGTTAGGTTATGCATCTCACTCCTCAAAATGAGGCTCCAAATTTGGAATTTCTCTAACCATTGTGTCTTTAAACTTA
Organism: Picea sitchensis; assembly: GCA_010110895.2. Taxonomy (NCBI): domain Eukaryota; kingdom Viridiplantae; phylum Streptophyta; class Pinopsida; order Pinales; family Pinaceae; genus Picea; species Picea sitchensis. The sequence goes on from SNQJ01S0071012.1 coordinate 30,414, forward strand.
AGGAATTCATCCCAAACATTGGTCCACCTTTGGTTAGCATCATGTATTTATGAGGCATGCTCAGTTGTTGATGCTTCTATTAATTCATTTTTTAGTAGGCATTGCTTACATCAACTCTCCTAGCTCAATCTTGGCATTTTGTTTCATCCTCTTAGTCAACATGAAATGAGACTGAGCTTTTCTTGCAAGTTCTCACACCAAGCTACTTAACTTCTTATTTTCATCCTTGAGAGCATCTTGGTTTATTGGTATATGTTGAATTTCTTCCATCTTATCATCTGGAGAATTTGGTTCAATGTCCCCCAAGTACACTTTTTGATACTTTGCTTACATATGCTCTTTTTATTGTTTTTTCCTTTGCTCAAGCACCACTATGATGTCCCCATGCTTCTGAAACTTCATCCATGGACTATGATATTTCAGAAGTAGCTACTCTAATTTCTCAATATGTGCTTAGGCCTCAGTGATGATAGGATCAATGATCAACATCCTTCTTTTTCTATGAGCCTCTGCCTCAATGGCATCCTACTTGGCCAATTCTTCATTTCTTTCTTTTTCCTTCATTGTCTCTACATCTCTGGTGGACTCCAACAACACTTTTGTGTTTTCCATGATCATCTATGGGGTTGCTATCACATGCGTTACTATGTTGATCTCTTGTTGTGTTATCTATGGTGCCTCAAAAAGTACGAGAGCACCTTCTCAAAACATGTGGAGAGCTCGTTGCTTGCCTTCAATGTAACGTCATGAACTTCGGCATCACACCCCCACACTTTCTTGACTTGCTTCTTTATTCCCACTACGGTGATAATGATTTTGTATACTTGTTTTTTGATTTATCGGTAGCCTCTTCTACTTTCATTATCCACCGCTTGCTCAATATTTTTTCTCATCGCCTCTTTTTCTTGCTCCCACTGCTCTGCTCGTTCTCGAAAATGCAAGTTTTGAAGTTGTAATTCCCTCATGTACTCATCCTTTTATGAATCCATGTTCATCATATATGTTGGAATACTCAGAGGGGGGGGTGAATCAGTATGAGCACTTTTACCACTTTTAACCATAATATATAAACTTCAACTTTACCAGTAATATATCATCAATGTATCATATACGATTACATTCAATATATCATGAGCATATAAACATAAGCAACATCACATCAAATACACAGTACAACAGAATTTATGTGAAAACCCAATTGGGAGAAAACAACATAATGCTTTATTATATACTATCAAGAATACATTCATTGGAAGCACCAACTTCCCATTTCTCCAGCTACAATTGGAAGGAGGCTATGACCCCCTATTTACAGGCTCCAACCTGAAGGAAGCTACAACTCCTTGAATTATCTGGCTCCAACCATAAGGATGCTACAACCCCTTGATTCTCTGGCTCCAACCTAAAGGAAGCTCCAATTCCCTGAGTTCTCTGACACCAACCAAAAGGAGGCTACAACCCCCTTTCCTTGCCCCATCCTGTCGCCTTGAAATATAAGTGTAGACCAAATTGTCACTTCCACAAACACTGCCACTACCACTTTCACTGTCACTGCCACTGTCACATCAACCTATAACCTGTCAACCTATCATTATATCTAACCTGTCACTTCACTGCCACTGTCACATCAACCTGTCACTGTCAACCTGTCATTATATCCAACCTGTGACTGTCATTGATACTCAACATCAACGATACTAGATCCATGATCACCAAGAGCATCTCTCAACTAGATGTTAAACATCACCAACACAATCCTCTACCAAACATGTACCAAGAGCACCAACACACCATCACAAGATATGTGTCTCAACCATGTACCAAAACATCAACTTGTACCATAACAAGTGCATCAACCATGCACCAAAACTTGTACCATACCAAGTGCATCAATTATGCACCAACCTCTACCAAAACTTGTACCATACCAAGTATCAACCAAGTACCACAATTTGTACCATGTATCGATCATGTATCAACCAAGCATGTGTTATACCATCAATGAAGTATCTCAACCAAATACTAAAGATGTGTCTCACATACCATAACATTCAACATGTACCAACATCAATGATATGCCTATATACATCACGTGTCAAGAATAGGTGTCAAATGTGTACCAAGCATGTATCACCAACAAGTTCCTCTAACAATGCACCATATCATCAACCATATACCTCAAACAACATGTCAATCATCCATAGGCCATGTAGCTCAAACATGTGCCATACCACTCATGATCTACCTCAACCAACTACCATAAACCATGTGCCAATGAATCCAAGATATGCACCAACAATGTACCTCAACCGATATACCTCAACCAAGATGTGGCTCAAGGCATATACAAAAACTCACAATGACATGCCTCAAACATGTTCCACCATATCATCAAGATACAACCTCATAACACATAGAATAACATACCTTTTACATATGTGACTGACCGGTTGCCTCTGAACCTGATACATGGACCTGTAGCTTTACCTCGGTCCTCAACAACTTGGCAGTAACATCTTCATTCACTTCTTTCTTGTCCTCATGGGACAAAGACTACCTATCACGTGGGGCCTCGCGTGACGAGCACTATGCAACCCGTGGGGGTGCCTCGCGCGACACACTCAGGCTGACATGTGAGGGCCTACTTAATTAGGGTTTCAAAAAAACCCTAGCTCTCTACTACTTAAAAAATTTCGCTCTTCCTCCGCACTTTCTCCTCTACCTTAGGCTCGACCTCATATTCGCCAATAAACCAAAATATTCTCATAAGATAGATATTCAATTACTGTGTGTGTCTGTCCTTATGAGAGACTCCTTGAGGTGTATTTATACTTTTGTCAAGTAACTTCTCTCATTAATCTCAGGGCTTCTTGAATTTCTTGTTACACCCACTTTACCCTTTCATTAAAGACTTGTAACCAACTAGGGGCTTCTTGACCATTCTTCAGGGCGTCTAACTTCATGAGGGCATATCTCCCTAACCATGTGGCATGCCACCTATTACCAAAAATGGAATGACAAGGACATGAGTGAGTTACCTACATTTACATTGTCTTTCATGTCCTTATTACTCAACCAACTTCCGGTCTCATGACCACACCTCAGGGGCTTCGTGTAGACTTCATCAAATGCACCCATCACATCTGTTGACATCAACCACTCTTGTTGACATCAATGAAAACTAACTCACTATCAATCTCTACCACAACTTTAGGGTATCTTGAACGCTCTAAGGGTTGACATCAATGACAACCAATTGTCCAACAATCTCCCCCTTTGGCATTGATGGCAACACCAACATTGATGGAAACAATGATGGCAGCGTTGATAGTCCAATACTCATGTTCCCCATGTGACCATCACTCCTCATCAATGTTTCTCTCTCTCCCCCTTTCACATTAATGGAAAAGGGTGTCTCTCCTTGGGGATGCTCCCCCTATCTTCATGTGTATGTTCTTTCTCTTCACGTGTTTTTGTCCTCATGTTTCTTTCCATCTTCCTCTTCTCTTTTGATAGCAAAGAGTGACTCCGCCTGAAATTATACCTCCTCTGAATAATCCTTCTCTAAATTCATGTGCTTGACTCTTTCTCTTCTGATCTCTCTCTTTCTCTCCCTTTGACATCATGGGCAAAAGGATAACTCCCCCTGTCATTATGTCTCCTCTGTCTGCATGCTTCCAATCCTAATTTCTTTCTCTAACGATTTCTCTTCCCTTTACTTCTCTGCAAGATGTTGTGTTGATCAATGTAGGGCTTCATGTATATGTTTCCTTTCCTCTCTTCCAGTGTTTCTTATTTTCCATTGGTGCTTCCTCTTGTAATTCTCTAACAGATATAAAAAGCATTCAAATTTTCTCAACTTCAAATCTTCAAGGCCTGTTATGTTCATTGTTTAGGCATCGATGACCATATTGTTCAACAGTGTCCCTCTGATGATATAGCTTATGTTGAATGTTTCTCTTTCCATGTTTTTCTATTCCTTTCACTACTTGTCTTCTTGTGACCAATTGATTCCACTTGTCCATTGATCTGCAATACATACATGAACCTGTAATGAATATATCCCTATCTAGAAATTGTTTCAACGATATTCCTCTGATATTTGCATGGGAACATTGCTTCTTAATCGATCAATCTGTCATTTTGTACTTCTGTTATCTCATTGCTCTAAATATTTCTTTGCAAACACTTCAAACTGCTCAAAGGTTGATTATTTGATCTATAGTGGCTATTGCATTGAATCCCCCTATTCAATATTCATATTTACTAGGAGTCTCCAATCCAAATGGCTCAGAACAATGGAGGAATCCATCGTAATCTTCTTCTTCGTCTGTAGACTTGTCATCCCTCTAAACTTTGACCTCTTTCTTTTTGCCCGTGGATTCATTATGATCTTGCACTACAATTCTTGAAAGTAAAATATCTTGGGCTTGTTCTTTATTTACCTGTTATTCTTTTCTTACTCGTACTACTGCAAATCTTGTGATAATCTAGGTGGATATCGATGGCCATCCACCTCTTCTAGCTGGCTCACATACAACTTTCATCTTGGCAATTACAATTTTCATCTTGGCAGTTTTTTTCTAGTTTTTCGAATCCCAAACTTCCAGGGCCGTTTTGAGGCCCTAAACGACGTTTTTTTGGAATTTTGGGGGCCAAGATTAGTCCTTTTTATTTCTTAGGCCTCCAATGAAAGTTGTACTTCTTGGATAGACCTTTTCGATGAGGTATCGAACGCCCCAAACAGAGATCGTATGCAAATGTTATGAGCCCGGGAAGTTGATGTACCAACTTACCCCATTAGGGCCCACATGACTTTTGGCGCTTCATCTCCTAGGGTTAGGTTTTTTTATGTCTAGGGTTTTCTGTTTACTTTTGGATGCTAAAAATGCTTGGAGACCTCATTGTAATTTTCTCAGACGAATGCATGTACCCACCTCATCTCTTCTCAGAGATTAGTTACCACCATTTGAGCAAGACTGTTTTCATTCCGCATTTTACAGTTTCAACAGATTTCTTTATTGAACAGAAGTTAAGTTTCAATGTATCTCTGTTATGGTTCTCTGTAGATCTTTGTTGATGTTATAAATATGCGTTTCATTTTGTTCCACTCATAAATCTAGATCATGTGATCTCTGGGACTTGTTCTTTATTCACATGCTCTTCTTATCTTTCTTTTCTTTTCCAAACCTTTGTGTATCTGACATCGATGTTTTCTTTCATGGAAGGCTCTATCATGCTTCTACAATTCTGAGCTATTTGACCATAATTATGGAATTTGTAACATTCAATGTTATGTGGGGCCACATAAGCATTTCTTGCTTGAACATTTATTCCATAAGCCCTACAATCTACAACTTTGTGTCCAAAGTTAGTACAATTAAAACAATGACCATAAAAGAAATTTATATATCTGGGAGTGAATGATCTTCTTTCTGGTGTAGTCCTTCTGAATTCCTGCCTTGGATGATCATGATCTTCTCTTATGTTTATTCCTTCATCGTGATTGAAGCTTCTTTGTTGCTTGAATATGGAAGGTCTTGTTGAATATGTATCTCTATTATACTCATTCTTCTTTGATTCTTGTTGACTATGATTCCTTCCTTTGAGTACTTTTGCATAACTCGTACCCTTCTCTTCATTCTTCCTTTCTAACAAACTGGAGCGCTTCTTTTCAACATTCTTTACTGATGATGTGGATGCTTCTCTCTCTTCAACGTTCTTGCTGAGTTTAACAATTTTGACTCTCAATGTGACAACTTCTTGTTCCAGCTTTTCAACCTCTTCTTCTCCCTTTATCATCTGAGTCTTCATGACTTCTTTCGTTCTCTTTACTTCTTCAAGTTAGATCTTCAAGGAGATGATTTCTTCTTCAAGCCTTTTTTCTTGTTGACTGAATTTTGCTTCAAGCTGGTTTAAATATCAATATCTTTCTTTGAGAAGATCTGTCAAAATGTTTTTTCTCTTCTTGCTTCCTTTCTTTGTGCTACCATTTCGGCTTCCAAACATTGCTTCTTTTTATCTGAGTTTCGAATGTTTCTTCAATCCTTCTAGATTCTTCCAACTAAGATTTTAGGATGACTTGTTAGGATTATTTAGAACTTTCCTAAGAATTCTTCTTGACTAATTGTTCCTCAAGGGACTTGTTTTTTTTTCTTTCTTTCGTCAATACGTCTAAAGCACTGATTAATTCTACTTCAAGATCTACTACGCCTTCTTAACAATCTTCTTCTTCTGAATTTGTCTGACATGATGAGCATCTTTCTTATTACTCTACACTTTCTTTAATGGGATCTGACTCTATGATGGGAGATTCCTTGGAATAGAGACTATGTAGTTTGTCCCAAAGTTCTTTAGCTGATGAACATTGTCCCACTCTGTCTTTTATTCAATCACATAATCCTTCAAGGATGAAATCCATTGTCATTTTGTTGTTTCTTTTCAATTCCTTCTTGGATGTGGTCTTTGGTTTCTTTGGACCGATGTATCTTGTAATAACTGAGTACCAAACATCATACCCCTGTGCTCCTAAAAATGTTTTCATTTTATTGTTCCACATCTCATACTTTTGACCAATTTGACCATCAAACCATGATATTCCATTAGATCTGTATCCATTCTCCATGAAATTCATGATCTACCTTCCAGTGGTTAAATTGATTCCTGAAGGAACATGCTCTGATACCTATTGTTGGAATACTGAGAGGGGGGCATGAATCAATATGATCATTTTTACCACTTTTAACCACAATATATTAACTCCAACTTTACCAGCAATATATCATCAATGTATATCTACAATTACATTCAATATATCATGAGCATATAAACATAAGCAAAATCACATCACATCAAATACACAATACACCAGAATTTATGTGGAAACCTAAGTGGGAGAAAACCACAAAATGTTTTCCTATATATTATCAAGAATACATTCATTGGAAGCACCAACTTCTCAATTTTCTAGCTACAACTAGAAGGAGGCTACGATCCTTTATTTACAAGCTCCAACTTGAAGGAAGCTACAACGCCCTGAATTCTTTGGCCCCAACCATAAGGAAGCTACAACCCCCTGATTCTCTGGCTCTAACCTGAAGGAAGCTCTAACTCCCTGAGTTCTCCGACACCAACCGGAAGGAGGCTAAAACCCCCTTTCCTTGCCCCATCTTGTCACCCTGAAATATAAGTTTCAACCAAACTATCACTACCACAATCACTACCACTACCACTGTCACTGTCACTGTCACATCAGCCTTTAACCTGTCAACATGTCATTGTATCCAACTTGTCACTATCACTGCCACTATCACTATATCCAACCTGTCGTTGTCACTAATACTCAACATAAATGATACCAGGTCCACGATCACCAAGAGAACCTCTCAACTAGATGCTCAACCTCACCAACACATGCCTCTACCAAGCATGTACTGGTATCACCAACATACCATCACAATATATGTGTCTTAACCATGGACCAACTCATCAACTTGTACCATAACAAGTGCATCAACCATGCACCAAAACATGTACCATACCAAGTGCATCAATTATGCACCAACCTGTACCATACCAAGTATCAACCAAGTACCACAACTTGTACCGTGTAAATCAGCACCATACCATGTATCGATCTCGTATCAACCAAGCATGTGTTATACCATCAATGAAGTATCTCAACCAAATAATAAAGATGTGTCCCACATACCATAACATTCAACATGTACCAACATCAATGATATGCCTATATACACCATGTGCCAAGAATATGTGCCAAATGTGTACCAAACATGTATCACCAACAAGTGCCTCTAAAAATGCACCATATTAGCAACCATATACCTCAAACAACATGGCAATCATCCATATACCATGTACCTCAAACATCTATCATACAACTCATGATATGCCTCAACCAACTACCATAAACCATGTGCCAATATATCCAAGATATGCACCAACAATGTATTTCAACAGATATACCTCAACCAACATGTATCATACATCCAAGATGTGCCCCAAGGCATATACTAAAACTCA
>SNQJ01S0071013.1:2083-38455 GCA_010110895.2 Picea sitchensis
CACAAGATTGGTTGATTCTCCAAATCTCCCTGGCTAGCCTCAGGGTGGCCCATATGACCTCTCATTGGAGAATGACTGTCGATGCTGCCAAATTTAACACGTTGGGCACCAACCCAATACAACTTATCAATCCATCTATAAGTGTCATACTCAACTTAGTCTATCGAGGAGTATCATCATAGGTCAACCCACCTCAGTCCATCGAGGAGTACGACCTCGAGAATATTTCACGAAGCTGCAACCATCAACACTCCCTCGTAACGAGAGGGGCATTCTCTATCACTCCAAGTTTATCACGGATGTACTCGAACTTTGACTTGGAAAGGGGCTTTGTGAGAACATCTTCAATCTACTCATATGTAGGAAGGTATTGCACCAATATCGCTTTCCTCTGCACCATGTCTCTAATGTAATGAAACTTGATTTCAACATGTTTCGATTTGTCATGAGATACTGGATTCTCTGAGAGCTTCACATAGCTTTGGTTATCACAATGAATCACGGTGGGATCCAACATCTGCCCAAACAATCCTACAAGAAGCTTTCGAAGCCACACCGCTTCGTGAGCTGCCATAGATACTGTAATATAGTCGACCTTTGTGGTACTCAAAACCATAGAAGTCTGCTTCCTGCTACACCAGGAAACCATGGCAAACCCCAAACTGAAGCAACACCTGAAGGTGCCCTTCTTGTCCACTGTGCTCCCTGCCCAATCATAATTAGCATATCCCTGTAATCTCATGTCAACACTGGAAGCATATCTTAGGCCATATCCAACTATGCCTCGCAAGTATCTCAACACGTGCTTCACAACTACCCAATGCAACTGTCTCGGCCGACTCATGAACTGGCTAAGTGCATTCACTGCATAGCAAATATTTGATCTGGTGTTAACCAGATACATCAATGATACAATCAGCTGCCTGTACATAGTAGGATCAATAAAGTCTGAATCGGAAGAAGACTCACTCAATTTCTTTAGATTCGACACCATCGGTGTAGCCATGGACTTACAATCCAACATCCCAAATCTCCTCAAAATCTCAACTGTATACTTCCCTTGACTAAGGAAGATCTCATCAGTTCTCTGCCACACCTCTAGTCCCAAGAAATATTGCATCATGCCAAGATCCTTCATTTCAAACTCAGAGGCCAAGTCATATTTGCACCACGAAATGAGGCTCTCTGCTCCGGTGAGGAATAAATCATCAACGTACAAGATCAAAATCAGGGACTCACCATTAACAACCTTATAGTACAGGTTGGCATCAACAACACTCTTGTTGAAGCCCAAACTCATCATGTATCCATCAATCCTCGCATACTAAGCTTGAGGTGCCTACTTGAGTCCATACATGGCCTTCAACCTGCACACATGGGACTCCTTCCCATGAATCACAAAACCATCTAGCTGCTCGATGTACACCTCTTCCTCAATATCTCCATTGAGAAAGGCTGTTTTCACATCCATCTGATGTTAGTCTCCAACCCATGGCTGAAGCAAGGGCAATGATCGTTCAAATGGAGGTGTATCGAGCAATAAGAGCAAATGTCTCCTCATGGTCTATTCCCTCTACCTGAGAGGATCTTCTAGCCACNCTCTTTGTGCTTCTTGATGCTCCCGTCAGCTGCATGTTTGATCTTATAGATCCACTTGGAAGTCACCATAGACTTCCCTTTAGGTCTTGGAAGTTTGGAACAATATCCCACACATCATTCTTCATGATGAACATGATACTCCTCCATCATGGCATCTCGAACAATATCCCACACATCATTCTTCATGATGGACATGATACTCCTCCATCATGGCATCTCTCCATACATGTTGACTAGATGCCTCCTCATAACAGGAAGGCTCATAATCAATGATGTGGCTCATCGTTGCAACATAGCTCGAGAATCTCTGAGGTCTCTTGCTCTCTCTGAAAGTACCACGGGGAGTTGCATGTCCCTCTGCCTCTTGCAAAGTCTGACGAGCCCATGCAGGCCTTTTCCGGCCTACTGCAATATCTTTAGGAACATCAATTGGATCTACAAGATTCACTGGATCAACAGGCTCAACTGTCTCAACGGGCTCAATTGGCTCCCTCTGAACTGCTGAAGGGGTGAGGGGGAGAAGACACCATCTCCTCCAGCTTGTCACTGTCAATCTCCATGTGAGATCCTCTAGACCTCCTAAAGGCTATGATGCAGACCCCCTCCCTCACTTGGGGCCTGCAGACCTCCCAGTCTAGGATCGTTCAAAAGATGGAGCCGGATTGGCCCTCGAGGCCCTGCTGAGCCCCCAAAATCCTATACACAGGTCCTTTTAATCCATGTGCAGGTCCAGGAATGAACCCGTGGGCTCTTACTAAGCCCCTTTGCCTTTTAAAACAATTTCGGGCCCCTAGCCCCTTTTCTTTGGCCAACTCCTCATATGACCGAGGGCTGTGACCAAGCGCCAGTAACAACGCGCTATTTCGACGCTTTGGGTTTCGACGATCTCAACCTTTCTTTCCCCTTCACTCCACCGAATACACAAAACTTGCGAACTGCCGAAACAAAAGGCAACAAGATCAATGGTCCTCAACATGCACCGAGATCGACGAATCAGACTCTCCATGCGGATTCGGCTTAAGCGATTTTTTGACCGCACCCAATACACAACACTCACAAAAGTGCCGATTGCCGAAAAAGGCAGATATGACAGTTATCATTCCACCGTCGGATTGACGACTCTACGCTTCTTTCGCAATCTAAGCTTCAACGATTTCTTTTCCACTCCAACGCACAACACTTGAAAAGCGTCGAATGCCGAAATGGCTGATCGGACGGCTCCGATGCTCCCAGATCAACGACTGCTATTCCACCTCCGCGCTTCGGGCTTATGCGAATTTCGAAGCACTATGCCCCAATTCTCTCGGAGTGATAAACCTACGGACTCCTCGATCTGATGCCACGCGTCCCCACAATTGGACGATTGTGATTGGCTCCGACCTTTGGGCCTCCGGGTATCTTCTCGACTCTGTGCTCTGTTTCCTCTGGAGTGCCGGAGCTCTAGACTTTCGGATCCATTGCGATGAACGATCCAGATTCGCTCCGCTCTTCGGAGCTTCGGGTGGTCTGAAGGCTCCACTCTAATCTTTCGGACGACTGAATTTCGAACTTGACGATCGGTTGACACGTGTCCATTGGAACCAACGGTCGAGATTAACTCCGACTTCCGGCCCTTCTGGAGTTCTCACTCACACTTGACCAAAATCCTCCAGAATATCGAGGCTCCGAACCACAGGATCTTCTGATGTGTGTCCTCCTCCGATCGACGGTTCAGTGACTCCGGCCTTCGGGCCTTCGGGAGTCCTCAACCCCAACCCACTTTCTGCTCTGATTTCTCGGAGTGCTGAACTTCGGGATCGACTGACACCTGTCCTCCTGCTTCAACGACTGGGATGTGCTCCGGGAATTCGGAGCTTCGGGAGTTTTAAACACTCTTGCGCCTATGTTCTCCCGGACTGCTGGTCTTTCAGACTCAACGATCCGTTGACACGCGTCCTTACAGATGGACGACCCTGATTTACTCCGGATCCCGGGACTTCGGGGATCCTATCTCCTTCAAAACACAAGCTTGAAAAACCTCCAAACTAACGAAGTTCAAAGGGTGTAGAGGGTTACACCCCGTGCAACTTACCTTGATCAGACGACTGTCGATCCTCACGCTTGGATCTAATGCTGAGGATCTATTCTGCTCCTCCTGCGCGCTCCTTCTCGTGTCTGGACTCATATCTAATGGTCCAGATTGCTCCTAGCAGCTGATCCAATGACAACTGTAGCTTCTTCTCTGTTGTGGCTGTGTTTGCCTTCCGATGAAGGATTTATATGTAATTTTCCAGGGGCTTTACCTTCGAATCTTCCCCTTCAAGCCCGAACGCTTGGTTTCTACCTGTGCGCTGCACCTCCTGAGCTTTCTTTAACGCTTTGATGAAGCGTGAGCACACACTTGTGCTTTCTCTACAGTCTGAAAATAGACTGTCCTTCTATGCTCTCCTTGCGCTTCTCCTTCTGAGCTTTATTCCTTCAGGGTTTTAAGACCTCGGGCGCATTCCTTGCGTCCCTGGAACTTCCAATGAGTTTCAGACTTGGAAATTTTTTGAGAAAATCTCGTCACGCACTCCTTGTGCTCGTCTCCTCCGAGACTTCCGCAACACTTAGACAAAGTGTTGGCCCGACGCACTCCTTGCACGAGTCTTCTTCAGATTGAGCTCTCCTCTGAGAGACTGTGCACTCCTTGCACCTCCTCTGTAACGTTTCACGTTACCTCTCCTGAGCTTCTAAGTCAAACTTGACTCAGCCTTCACGCTCCTTGCGGGCACTGTGCATACTAGCACTATCTCCTCTGAGCTTGACCAACACTTTAGCAGTGTGTTGGCTTTGTGCACTCCTTGCACGACTCCACCTCCTGAAACATGAACTCTACAAGTTCACTTGCGCACCCCTTGTGCTCTTTATGCAGAATTGCGCTGCTCCTCCTGAGCTTTTCCTTCTGGTGTGCCCTCTTGCAACCTTCTCACAGAACTTCGAAATAGAGTTCTCGCACAGTCCTTGCGCTTGCTCGATGCACTCCTTGCAGAGCCCACTTCTACAACAATTTTACTGAGCTGCTGCTTAGCTATCCCTTCTGACAGCTTTCTTTCTGTCAGGGTCTCCAACTTCTCACACAAATCAAAAAAATCCATGCTGTCTGTTGTTCTCTCCTCTGCTGCAGGCTCCAATTCTGCAGTCATCTCCTATTCATCTCCCTTGTTAAAATTTTTGAGCAATTGTGGTGAATGCTCTTCTTCTTCTTCCATCTCTTGGGCAGATTTCAATGTCTTCTCCTGCTCCTTTGTGACAGTCTTGGCTGGTTGTCTCTCCTTTGCTGCACCTTCAACATGTGCACTGGCCTCTACTTGGCAGGAATATACTGATTCCTCCAATGATCAGAATGTGCCTTTGATCCTCCTTCTCTGTCAGCACACCTTGTTGATCTGAACTCTCCTCTGAGTTCTTGAGACTTTCAGACAGTCTCACTTCCTCCTTGCCCACCTGGCAATCGAGATTTTCTGACCTGCCCTCCTGGCAGTCTGCGAGATCTCTGCTTGATCTCTCTCCATTGCCATCCTGGCAATCTACATTACCACCTCTGCCCACCTGGCAGTCTATGAGATCTTTGCTTGATCTCTCTTCCTCATCATTGAGGGTTTCTCCAATCTTTGGTTCACAAATGTAAGCCGTCTTCTCCTCTGTGTCACTGAGGTTTTCAGCATGCCTCAGCCACCTCCTCAATACCTGTCGCTGCCTCCTGGAAACCAACTGCTGGATAGGGCATTTAGCCCTCTACTTCATGGGCCATTCATACCTCTAGCTTCCTTGTGCTTCCTGCTGCATCTTCAACATTAACCTGTCGAGCTCCTCTCGGATCTCCTTGAGCTCTTTATCCTTCTCTGCGTTGTTCGCCTACTGGCGGTCTTTTCCCTGACCTCGCCTCTGGCCTTCAGTAGCCATTTTCCTGCTGTCTCTAAGAATGCGATTGGTTCTTCTAGCTCAACCCACCTGGCTGTCTGCTTTGCCTGCTCTGCAACTGAGAGCGCTACCAACTTCCTCCTGCAACCCTCTTGGCTGTCTGCTGATTGCTGCACATTTGCAAACAATCCTTACAGAACATCAGTGCTCTGCCTTCTTCACCTTCTTCCTAAGCTAAATTCTAGCTCTGATACCACTTGATGTAGACCCCCTCCCTTACCTGGGGCCTGCTAACTCCCGGTCTAGGATCGTTCAAAAGATGGAGCTGGATCGACTCTCGGGGCCCTGCTGAGCCCCCAAAATCCTATACACAGGTCCTTTTAATCCATGTGCAGGTCCAAGAATGAACCTAGGGGCTCTTACTATTCCCCTTTTCCTTTTAAAACAATTTCGGGCCCCTAGCCCCTTTTCTCTGACCAACTCCTCACGTGACCAAGGGCTGTGACCAAGCACCAATAACAATGTGCTATTTCGGCGCTTCGGGCTTCGACGATCTCAACCTTTATTTCCCCTTAACTCCGTTGAATACACAAAACTTGCGAACTGCCGAAACAAAAGGTAGCAAGAACAACGGTCCTCAACAGGTACCGAGATCGATGGTTCAGACTCTCCACAGGGATTCGGCTTCGACAATTTTTTGACCGCACCCAATACAGTGTACACATAACACTCACAAAAGTGTCGATCGCCAAAAAAGGCAGATCTGACGGTTCTCATTCCACCGTCGGATCGACAGCTCTACACTTCTTTCGCAATCCGGGCTTCGACGATTTCTTTTTTGCTCCAACACACAACACTTGCAAAGTGTCGAACGCCGAACGCCGAAATGGCTGATCGGACGGCTCCGGTGCTCCCCAGATCAATGACTGCTATTCCACTTCCATGCTTTGGGCTTCGGCGAATTTCGAAGCACTATGCCCCAATTCTCCCGGAGTTATAAACCTCCAGACTCCTCGATCTGATGCCACGCGTCCCCACAGTTGGACGACTGTGATTGTCTTTGGTGTTCGGGTCTTCGGGTATCTTCTCGACTTTGTGCTCTGTTTCCTCCAGAGTGTCGAACCTCTTGACTTCCGGATCCACTGCCACGTGGCCACTGTGATGAACGGTCCAGATTCGCTCCGCTCTTCAGAGCTTCCGGTGGTCTGAATGCTCCACTCCTCTAATCTTCCGGATGACCGAATTTCGAACTTGATGATCGGATAACATGCGTCCACTGGAACCAACGATGGAGATTAACTCCGACTCCCGGCCCTTGGGGAGTTCTCGCTCGCACTTAACCAAAATCCTCTGGAGTATTGAGGCTTCGGACTATGGGATTTTTTGACGTGTCCTCCGATCGACGGTTGAGAGTGACTCCAGCCTTTGGGCCTTCGGGAGTCCTCAACCCCAACCCACTTTCCGCTCTAATTTCTTGGAGTGCCGAACTTCGGGATCGACTGACACCTGTCCTCCTGCTTCAACGGTTGGGATGCGCTCCAAGACTTCAGAGCTTCGGGAGTTTTCAACACTCCTGCGCCTATGTTCTCTCGGACTTTCGGTCTTCTAGACTCAACAATCCGTTGACATGCGTCCTTACGGATGGACAGTCCTGATTTACTCCGGATCCCGAGACTTTGGGGATCCTATCTCCTTCAAAACACAAGCTTGAAAAACCTCCGAACTAACGAAGTTCAAAGGGTGTAGAGGGTTAAACCCCATCCAACTTACCTGGATTGGATGACTGTCGATCCTCGCGCCTAGATCCAACGGTGAGGATCTATTCTGCTCCTCCAGCGCCCTCCTTCTCGAGTATGGACCCAGATTTAATGGTCCAGATTGCTCCTAGCAGTTGATCCAACGACAGCTATAGTTTCTTCTTTGCTGTGGTTGCGCTTGCTTTCCGATGAAGGATTTCTAAGTAATTTTCCAGGGGCTTTACCTTCGAATCTTCCCCTTCAAGCCCGAACGCTTGGTTTCTACCTTTGTGCTGCACCTCCTGAGCTTTCTTCAACGCTTTGATGAAGTGTGAGCACACACTTGTGCTTTCTCTGCAGTTTGGAAATTGACTGTCCTCCTACGCTCTCCTTGCACTTCTCCTTCTGAGGTTTATTCGTCCGGGGTTTTAAGATCTCAGGCGGACTCCTTGTGTCGCTGGAACTTCCAACGAGTTTCAGACTTAGAGATTTTTTGAGAAAATCTTGTCACACACTCCTTGTGCTCGTCTCCTCCGAGACTTCCTCAACACATAGACAAAGTGTTGGCCCGACGCACTCCTTGCACGGGTCTTCTCCAGACTGAGCTCTCCTCTGAGAGACTGTGCACTCCTTGCACCTCCTCTGTAACGTTTCACGTTACCCTCTTGAGCTTCTGAGTGAAACTTGACTCGGCCTCCGCGCTCCTTGCGGGCACTGTGCACACTAGCACTATCTCTTTTGAGCTTGACCAACACTTTAGCAGTGTGTTGCCTTTGTGCACTCCTTGCACGACTTCACCTCCTGAAACCTGAACTCTACAAGTTCACTTGCTTATTCCTTGTGCTCTCTGTGCAGAATTGCACTGCTCCTCCTGAGCTTTTCCTTCTGGTGTTCCCTCCTGGCAAACTTCTCACAAAACTTCGAAACAGAGTTCTCGCGCACTCCTTGCAGAGCCCTCAGAGTATTTAGTAACTCTGGTATGTCTTTTTCAGAGTGTTCAACAACTCTGATTGGCCTTTCCCTGGCACTACTCCTTTCTGAGTTTGAAACTGTTCTGGTGTGCCCACCTGGCACACTCTTCTCTGAACTCGAGACAGAGTTCAAGTGCACTCATTGCACTGGCTTCACAAAGTTTTCTCTAACTATGGTGTGCACTCCTTGCACAAGCCTAAGAGCCTAGAACTACTTAGAATCTACAGATAGGGAAATATATCTAATTCCTGCAAAGGGAACAAATATGTATCTAACAACATCCCACACATATACACAGAAAAATACATTAAAAAACAAACATTCATATATAAATACATAATACACATAGAAGCCTCATATGCAGGAAAAACTGCTTTTGTATTAGATATGAATGTTTCCGTACAAGATGTTTTTACAAAGGGTGGACTGCAACAGAGTCTTCAACACTTTCTCTCTCCTTTCTTGAGCTCTTTCTACAACTCTCCCTACTAATGAATTTTGATACAAGAGATTTTTTTACAAAAGAGGGGCTCCTCGAGCCTTCCCTCCATCTATCTACTCGCATTGAATTACAATCAATGGACATCTAGTCCGAACTAGGCCTAAACCTATTTACTTGCCAGCCATTAAAGGCGACTTCACATGCAGCCTGTACAAAGGCACATGGCTCGGCTTCTTTGAGCCTTACAACATTTAATTACGTTAAATTTTTTAAAATTTGGGTTCAAAATGAGAGGGATGGCGCCTCTCTTTCCTTGGAACCTGTTCCTCCTTGTGCGTTGATGCGCTGGCTTGCTGGTGCTTGATGAGGTAGAGCGATGCTTCCGCATCAGGCTACCTCCTCATGATATGGCTCTTCAATGCCATATAACTGCATGCTCTTCTCCTTCAGTACATGAATGGATATTGTCATGTACACAACTCCTTGTCTGGTTATACTGCTACATGTCTCAAACTAGAGACTATCTAATATGTTGCCTTCTGCAACCGTCACTATAGCTCCCTCTCAGAGCTATCATTGGTGACTTGCCTCCATGGTAACCTTCATGGAATTTACAAGACAACCTGCTTGGGATAAACAACAAAACAAAAATATCTCCTAGAGGGGAGATCAACTTGGTTTGCAAACAAGTGCATCTCTAGTATTAAGTGGTTAGCATAAAGATCATAACTTCAATAGATCAAGATGCAACCGGATGTTCATAAGATCGCAATAATGCGATGATAGCTACACAGTTAGAGGCATATTAGTTTAAACACTCAAACCTCGAGTCTTAACCTCTTAGGGAGGATGCACTGTTTTTCTGAATGCACTGAATCTGAGATCCCTTTGGATCTACATATTGCTGTGTCCCTTGTACATCCCCTGCAAACACATTCATGTTTTTTTGCTAGATAATATAACTTGAAAAACATATACAAGTGCATACCTAGAAGTTCGTAGCACCATCCGGCTTGTCTTCTAATCTCAAGGTTTGCATAATTGGCAACTGTAATTGTAACTGCAACTGGCAACTGCAATTGCAACTGGCAATTGTAACTAGCAACTGCAATTGTAATGAGAAATTTCAACTTTCACCAAGTTGTAATTTGAGACCACCAGGAGGTGCACTAGGCTAGGGTGAGCTGATCTATGGAAAAATTAATCTCAACGTCCTCTAATAGGTTGCTCAACGAGCTTGACAAGGTTTAGGTCTTAAGCAACGCCAAATTGCAACAATGTGGTAAATCTCACGATCTTCCTTCTAGTGATTAGACTGTTCTGAAGGTAACCAACATTGATACCAGGTTGTATTTTTATAAAATTAGTTAGCATTAGATTTACCATAGCAATTTAGATCTTCTTTTAACATTCAATAATCATATACTGAAATATAAAGAAGCACAAGAAGACACAAAGATTTATCCTGGGAAACCCTTCTTAACAAGGGGAGAAAACCCATCAAACTCTTCTTTAGAGAGAATATCCTTTCCAATACAATATAACCATGAGCAAGCTCTATTCACTAGAGAAAACCAACAAAGAAGAATCCCAACAATATGTAATTATCTTCACAAGAGATAACCCAACAATATAGTTGTAGCAAACCCTGGTCAGAGCGCTAGAGTATCTGGCTTCCACCAGCGCACCACCAAGACAATAGAGATAAATCCTAGCGAGGGTTATGAGGAAACCCTAGCCAACCTGTGCCCTTCTTCCTTCCTTCTTCGCTGTACTGCTGCAACTGCTGCTCTCCACTAAAATTGCGCTATGGATGAGTGAATGTGTGTGACAAATGAGGAAGACGTCACCTTTATTTACACTGGACTGGGCAGGTGTCTTTTCCGAGCAGGTGTCTCTTCAAGTAGGGCCGACTTGTCTTCTGGAAATTATATTTTCACTTAGTCTTTTTCTTGTGGGGTCGACTTTACTTATGGAGCATTATATTTCTTCTTTATTATTTTGCTGTGAGGTTGACTTCTCTTCTGGGATCTTCTAATTTCTTTCGGGGCTTCTTTGAACTGTTTAATGGTTTCCTTTGACTTCTTGACATCTTCATCTCTAAGAAAAGTTGTCTCGGAGGTGAATAACTCCCGTTGCTACCAAAAACATCAACATTAGATTTGTCTCAGCCACGGATACATACAGAAACACCACAATGATGCTGCTTTGGGAGGCCATACCAGTGGTATGGTTCCGTATAGTCGATAGTCTTTTGCTGGGCGGCTGTACAACTGTACAGTACCCCTGTTATAGCTCGGGTTCTCCTTTGTCTGCCTTGCTAGGCTGTTACAAAACTTATCAACTACTGTAAACACCCATACAATACCCTTCCGACTCTACTCGATCAATCCGTACCAGTCGTACGGTCTACTTGGTACTTAGTACAATTTAAGGATAACTTGTCTTCTACCTTGCAGCTTGTATCTTCTGTTTCTTCTGTTGATCTCTTGCACTGGGAGAGTCTATGGACCCTTACTCTCCCTCTTCCCTGTCCTCACACGACTCAGCTTGGTCTTCTCTTGGGCCTACTCGACCCTCCTTGACTGGTTCGACTCAACCAGATGTCAAATCTCTCCTAGAAGAGCCACTCTCCCTCAAATGGTTGTCTTCACTTGAGATTATAAGAAATGAGGCTCTCTTGGACTTTTAAGAACCCTAGCCATTCTCTCATTGAATCCTGGCCCTTAGATCTTCACCTCAAGATTTAGATCTGACGGTGGGGACTTAATCAAGCATTGAGACAACTTATGTCACATCCAATGGTTGTGACTTAATCTCATGTTGACTTAAGTGATCCCCACCAAAGTTGTCTAGACATCATGGGGGCTCCTTCCGCACTACTAGACACCCCTAGTGTGGAAGTACATGCCCGAGCTACATACTCTAACAGACATGCCTTCCAAACTCTCAATTGTTGTTTCCCAACCCCAGTCTTTTCTTGACAAATACTTATCATTGGCATAGGCTCTCAGGCATGGGCTCTCGTTAATGTTCCCCAAGCTCACGGCCCTAGCGTCCAAGTCAGAATTTTTCTTGAAACTTTATGAAAATTAAAACCGACCTTTCATCAATGTCCTTGCCTTAAAAGTCATTGATGCCTTTTTTAAACTATCAATGTTTAGCATTTGAACTTGAGAAAGTTTCCATCTCTGTCAATCATGATCATTACCTCTGTCGTAGATACGAAAAATTGAAATTCTGGTGCTCAATGCCTTGCAAATCTGGCATGGAATTATCGCTGGGGTTCTTCTGAAAACCTTGATTCCTAGATAAACCTCATAATAAAGTGAAGCTGCTATCTAAACTCCTTCCTAATTCCTAACCCTAACACTTTAAACCATAGTAGCAATCTTTGAATATGAATATGGATACGAATACGATTCTATATGGAAAAAAAAATATGTAATGGAAAAATCCAGTATGGTTAAAATATGGAAGTAGACATCTCATAGACACCAAACTTGCATTTTTCAAATTTTTAAAAAATATACATAAACTGCCCAAAATTCTAAATTAACATTGATTCTTCATTGAAAGCAACTTGAAACATAACATACTCTATAACAATGTGACATATATGATGTCATCATCCTGATTCCCTCACCAGTCTTGGGAGAGTTATTAGTGTCAAAAAAAAAGTTAACGCAAAAGTACAAATGAAGCAACATGATATCAAATAGATACATTTAAAATCATAAATTAAAAGTCCAGGCTCATGGTCTCAATGTGGAATGTAATTGCATCTCCATCTTCATCACTAAGCTCTTCAGTTTCGTCATCATCAGAAATATCTCTAAGCAGTACATTGCCATCCTCATCATCTAAGCGGTGGTGTATGGGTGGAGGCACTTGGACCCCTCTTTCTATTAACTCCAATCCACTCCAATTTCCATTTAATTAATCAAACCCACCCACCCATTCCAGCCATGCCGATTCCCCACATTGAACAATTTCTTCTCGCAGCCATGCTGTCTGCCTTAGAAGGAAAGAGACAGCTGAGCCAACTGACTTCCTCCCTACACAACACATCCTCATCTGCTCTTTTCCCCTTTAAAACCACTCCCACTTAGAGAAGCTTTCTTCGCAATCCTCAAAGCCATCGAAATCATTAGAAAGTTCCTTCCTGAAAACAGATTCAATATTAGGTGCTAGGCAATAGTGGAGGACATTATTTCTTCAGGAAGGATCATGTCGGATCTCTATTCCCTCCAATGTGAATGTGAAGATGCAAAACGATCATTTTTCCCAATCATTTCCCCAATGTGAATGGGGGTAATATTGGTGTTGTCATTTTGGTGGAATGGGCTCTTGCCAGAAAGGAGAGGCTCATGGCCTCTTACAACCCCACCTCTTTGCCTCCTAGGTACTGCATATTCGACGATATGCAGGTGCCTGAAATGTGCATAGAGCAGTATCTAGACAGAATTTATAAGTATGTTAGCTGCAGCTCTTCTGTGTTTGTAGCAGCCTATGCTTATATCAATGACCTCATTCAATTCCATCTGCAATTCCTCATTATGTCTCTTAATGTCCACAGACTGCTCATCACCACCGTCATGGTCATCTCCAAGTTCGTGGAATACCTGTAACGTTGACTGTATTGTATCCGTACTATGTCGAAATTTTGAATATTCACTGTATTTCAAATTTCATGTGAATTACTGTACACAAAAGGCCAATATAGCCTAATCTTGCTACAATGCTTTGAACAGTCACAGATTGCTCTAGAAAAGAATCAATAAGACAACTGCTTTAATTATCTGAGATCTGAACTTAAGAATTTCTCAATACAGAAATTGTTGTCAAATTCCAGAGTTGCGACTCTAAATATAATAACAAAATAAAAATAACAAAACATCAAGCCACTAATAGAAATTTAGAGCATAATTCTGGTGTGCAACTTAATTCGTAAAGCAAAGGCTTGCCACACAAAGAATCAACCCGCTCAAATGCCATGGAACATCCCGTATAACTTGAACCAAGCCAATTAATGAATTTACCAATCAGAGATTTTACATCTTACCATTGTCTTGCTTTAGCAGCATATGGGACATTGTATCAATCCAGTCTCATTGCAGCGGGGACACCTTATTTTGTTTATCGACAAGTTTACAGCTTCCACTGCACTTTAAACAAGGTACACTCCTCATAATGATATTTTGTTTATTGGCAAGTTTACAGCTTCCATTGCACTCTAAACAAGGTACACACCTCATTCCACCCCAGCCATAGTAAATCTTGCCTACCATATCAGATGGAAGCCTTTAGAGAAGTCCATACAGCTTACCAACATCATGAAGCTGCAAAACCCAACGTTCTAACAAGTTTCTAGGATGTGGGGATGTGGGAACAGGGAAATGCATTTGGGGGACATGTGGAGACATCTCCCAAATTTTAGGGAGTGTCATGGGGGATATCATGGTCCCCAACATAGGAGACCCTCTCTAAAATCATAATTTTTTTTAAAGTTATGTTCCACCAAGTTTTTGGAACATGGGGATACCGGAGTGGGGAAATGCATTCAGGGGACGTGTGGAGACATCTCCCAAATTTTAGGGAGACTCATGGGGGATGTCGAGGCCCCTGACAGAGATCCTGTTGCCAAAATCATAATTTTATTTAAATGTTTCACCCAGTTTCTGGGATGTAGGGATGCGGGAGTGGGGAAATGCTTTAGGGGATGTGTGGAGACATCTCCCAAATTTTGGGGAGCATCACAGGGGATGTCGAGGTCCTCGGCATAGGAGACCCTGTCTCTAAATCATAATTTTGTTTTTAAACATATGAAAAGTTAGGTAAATGAAAAATTCGATAATTGAAAGCAACTCAGGTTATCATTTTAGTCTTTAGGGCTTTCTTTTTCTTTGATGTTTTTAAAAATTTCAAGTCAAATTTCAGGAGGATCACCCATGCATCCTAGATTTTTTTTTTGGGGGGCGCCCAAGCACCTCCCACAAGTGTGAAATGGACCTCATTTTGTGCAAAATGTTTGGCCAAGTTTCACTTTTTGGGGGATGCTGTGAAATGTTTGTTTCGGGAGTGTGGGGAGCGCACCTCTAACATTGGGGAGCATGTCTCCATGTAACACTGGAAAAACCTCCTTTGCATCATCAATATAATATGCTTGCCCTTGATGAAAAGATTGGAACTAGAATAGGTTTGCCCATTAAGTCCCTCAGCCGATTGTGGAATGCATAGACATGTCCCTTTCATCAATAGATGCACCAAATCTTTTAATTGTAGCTCTCACATTGTTTCAATCATCAAAGGCCTTTTTGATATTCTCATGCTTCTCTGATTCTGCTACTTTTTGTGACATCCAAACTTTATAGCCCAGATTTAAAAATGAAGATTATCACAACATTCTATCTACAATTTTCAGTTCGACTAAATCTTGTCAGCTTTAGGTCTCTAATGGGTTTACTTCCAAAGATTCTCACCAATTAAATACAGAAGATCTCATTAACTCTTTTACATCAGACAATCTGAAGTCCAGATGACCTTTGCATATGCCAATGTTTCCATATTAAACTAAACAACCATCAAGCAACTATCTTGCTAATAGACAGGCTTCTTGAGCTATATGAGACTTGTTACCGCCCGATTTAGCGGTCTCGCCAAGGTCCTCTCGAGGCGCTACATGTGGTACCACACAGGACAAGTGCCCACCGTCACCTCGGCAAATATCCCCACTCTTTAAGCCAACTCCTACTAAAAACTATGGGAGGCTTCCCTAATCTGAACACACAAAACAAATCTTCACCCAAGATAAGTAGACCTGTGCCTAGTATGAATATCTAAGGTGAAGGTAGGAGTTAATTGTTGATTCACTGATCTGAAATGATAAAAACAAACTGCAGAAAAATGCAGTCCATCAAATTAAAATCACTCAAAACCTCTAATTATCTAGCTCTAATAACAACAAGAGAGTGAGTGATGAATACCGTTACCAAGTACAAGATGAATTCGATAATTTACTGTTGGATAAGTGGCTGTAGGTAGACAAATACTTTGTTGTTCTGTACTTTCAGATCTACAAAATGCGCCAAAAATGCAAAAAACAACAAGCAAAATGCTCCTTTTGGGGCCACCCAGGAGTGTGGAAATGCATAAGATCGATAGATCTGTGGGTGGGGAAGCTTGGGCAGTGAGTTAATAACAATATTAGTGGCCCAAAACTTCAGATCTGCAAATAAAATGGAGTCTTCAACAATCTGGAAGCTATTTGCATCAAACGGGGTTCAAATCCTCCTAGGGTCAAAACCCAAAAATTTATTCCAGCAATAAATTATGGTGTGTAATGGCTGGAAATTGTCTATTTTTACTCCAGAAAACCAATGATAAGCTTATAAATCAAATCTGGAATAACAATGAAGGGTTACCAATGAGATATACTTGCTTGTTCAAACCCTTTAGTGAGGTTTCTTGCCGGATCTGATGATAGATCTGCTGTAACAAACTTATATCTGCAAAAACACCTTACAATACCCTCGTGAAATATGTATTTTAAGTGCAGAAAACCAGAGGATAAAATATCCTTGGATGAAAAAAAAAATCTAGTATTAAAACCCCAAGGATTTACTAGCTAGGGAGATAAAAATTTCAAGCACCAGCTAGATACAATATTTTTGGATTTTTTTTTTATACAGCGGAAAAGGAAAGGAGATTAATTGATTTTTTAAATAAATGGATGGTTGTAGTGAGGTTTACCTTGGCCTTGCTCTTACCTTCCAGAGCGTCGGATTGGGATCACAACCCTCTCTTTGTGAGCTATGCAATTTCGACTAGGAAATGGGATTGGAGTCTAGCGACTATCGCACCCAGTCTAGTCTAGAATAGTAATACAAGATTCTGAATTCTGCCAGGAAAACTCCTTCAATGGAGATGGTCTCCAAACATTGGGTTGACTATGGCATCGAGTAAGATCTTACCCTTGCTGAAGTGATCCCTGACAAGGATCTGTCCAACATTAGGGTTTGACTAGCACCCAATACCAACAAAGGACGAGATGGAGACTAGCGTCTTGACCTCTCCTTCCATGTGACTATGTAGCCCCTCGATGGATCAACCCCAATCGTCTTGCAATAATACGAAAACACCCGTGTCTATTCTATGAAGCACGATTACAACAAGCTAAGAAGAAAAAACTTAGAAGAATCAACCCACAAATTGCACTGGAAAATAAAAGTTCTTATTGAATGGCATAATGATCTCACAGTTCAACCACAATGATTTGGGAGGAGGGTTTAGCCTTATATAACATTGCTTTGTAACGACTAGTTTAACCACCCTCCCAAAATAATAATTATTTGACTTGTCATCCACAACTCGAAGATTAAGCCAATATACAAGAAACAATTTTTACATTTAAGTTTTTTCCACAAAGGGGTTCGATTTGACCAAGAGGCTCAATGTACAACTTTGAGGACCGATTTGCTTGGCTTGAAGGTCTAACTCCAATGTACCATTTGACCCAACGTTCACTTTGGGCTTCAACGACTGCTTGAAGATGCTTACAGTGACTTGGAGAGGACCAATTTAATTTAAGAGTCTCCACGGCTAGTTGAGGAGGGGACGATTTAATGGTAACGAGAATCGATTAAATAAATAGGGGGGGGCGATCCACTTAATTGACCGGACGACTTTGATTTTATGCTTGGCGGCTTCCTTTACTTGGATGAATCACCCAACGACTATGTGAGGGGGGGTGATCCACTTAACTGGGGTCGATTTTCCTTGTTGGATGTGCAAGTGACTAGGAAAAAGGAAAGGCAACTCCTTTAATTGGTGGAAACTCCTTTTTTTATCCATGTGCGCTAAGTACAAAGAACGACCCGTTCACATTATTATAAACTTTGGGTAAGGGGCAACCCTTTCTATAATATAATGTAATTTCCCTTTTATCTCTTAGAATATAACCTTTAATATGCTTTTTAATTGTCCCTTTATCTTGATTTTGCCGAATCCACGTAAAATTTTCGGATTGAAGAATTTCGACACATGGGTTTTGTCCGAAATGAGATTTGCTTCAGCTCTGATATCATATTTTTCTATGCATGCTAGGGAATGATCATATTATGCCACCTTGCTCCGTAAATATGCCAATGTTACCTTTTAAAGCTGATTTTTACTTATAAGACTGAGTAATGGCTCATGGTGGAGAAGATTCCTCTTGATAGTGCTCAAATGAGCCAGTGAAAAAGTTAGCTACATCATAGTTGTCTTGAAAATAGTGAGCAATCTAAGTAAGAAGGGCTTGAGGTAGAGGAGATTCCCCATGATAGCATGCGAATGGATCAACAAGAAACTTTGTTGCATCAACAAGAGTGGAGATAGCCCACTTAGGTATAGGCCTTGACCTATGTGAAGGAAGAGTAACTAGTGTAGGGGAATCATGCAAGGTGTCACCATCATCGCTAAAGAATGGAGTTGAACCATGCCTGAGGCTGCCCATAGCCTCCCGTTGCTTCCTAGGTCCTTTTTTGGGTTGCCCAGAGCCTTTCTACTCGTTGCCCGACTATCTCAGCTTGCTGCCTAGGCTGCCTGCCCGTTGCTCAGGGCTTTTGCCCGTTGTCCGGGGCACTTGCCCTTTGCCTGGGTCTGCCCGGGCTTCTGTGGGCTGCTCGGATACCCTGCTGGGCCTGCTCGAGGTTATCGTAGTAGCGATAGCCTAGCCCACATAGTGACAACGTAGAAGCCATCGACAACTGCAGAGAACCGACCCAGCTGCACATGCCAACCGCTCCCTTCCTGGGATAATGGCCCTTCAGAGGAATTACAAAGCAACGATAGCCTAGCCCACCTGGCTGCTATTTCCCTCGCTGCCTCTTTGCACCTTTCCTCAGCCTTGCTCACTCACACTTGGATGAACTCTCTTCACCCACTCAAATGAGATCTCCTCACTCTCTTGTGTGTCTCACATCCTCACACTCTCGGTGAGTCTCACATTGTGTATGTGACTCTCTCACCTCCTCACACAATGTGTCTCATCCTCTCACCTAGGCTGCCTTTTATTACATTGAGTTAACCCTAAGTCCAAAACCCCAGATCTTCTCCAAAATGACAACAACTGAGATCTAATCTCTCGTTCACTTTTGATTTGATGGTTAGGACTTAATCAACTCACAGTTACTAATGCCACTAACTTAGGCATTTAACATAATTAATTAAAAGATCATTCACTTTAATAATTAACACATAAAGTGAACTTCCTAAGGTTTTCTGAGAGGTTACAAGGATGACTTACACATGCTCGACACCGAGCCTCTGTGGAAGTACTTGTCCGATGCTAATACATCAATGTTTCTCGTTGGTATCTTGCCTTTCTATTAGCACGATTCCCAGGAATGTGTGGTATGTGGACAATGGGGCATCTTGACATATGATATCAACCCTGTTACCCCCCATGCCTAGGGATAAATAGAGGATCCCGATCATGATGATGATCAACATGTCCACAAATAGCAGCCCAACAATCCCCCTGAGATTGTCTTCTTTCTACTACCGATCAACCAAGCTCACCACATCTAGTCAACTCAGTGTATGGGAGATGGTAAGCCAGTGTCACCATGAGGTATGTTAGTCCTTCTTTCATTCAAAGTGTTCTGCTTAATTTATTAGACATGTGGATGAGGATCATTGGTTGAAGTTGGATAATGGATCACTGGCCCAAGAAGTTATGTTTGTTGCCTTATTTTACCTTGGTGGCTAGCATCTGTGCCCTAGTCCTGTGTAGTCACCGCCCATGAAAAAGGGGTACCACTGGGGGGCCCTCACAAGGGTAACATTCTGTTCCTCACCATACTTAACACTTTCCATCCCGGAGCTTGTCGTAGTGTACTAAACTTGGATAATGGGTCATGGTCCATTCTCTCATGAGAAGAAGGGTTGAAGGCCTAGAGGTTGATTGCCGCTGCTGCTAAAAGAATAAAATAATGATACTAAAGAAAGAAAGGAATATTAGCAAAGGACTCTCAAAAGCTAGTCCAAACTTGAGCTCTACCTTTCCGCGCTCACCCCAGTCCTAAGCAATGATGCTATAACCTTAAACCTTATAAAAGGGGACTTGCAAATATGATAAGAGGACAAATAAAAAGGTTGATAAATGGGTTTGGAAAAAATAGCGCTTAGAAAGTGGTAACTCAAGAGCAAGTGCACCCTCCACAAAGGTGCTCATAGAAATGGGTTAAATGACACCATAAGCCATGAAGTAAGCCTAACACGTGCCACTATCACACTCACTCTTTTGGAGGGTTCTTTTCTTTCATTGTTTCCCTTCGGACATATCCCTCTACTCGGGTCTTTTCTTTCACTGTTCTGGTTGGCACACCTAATAGGGTTTGATGAAGGTCCTCCCATATTCAAACTTGTCGACTTACATAAATTCCCGCGCTGGTGTGATACTTGAAGGGGATATTGAAGTGAATTATTCATGTGGCTTATATCTTAAGTAATAGCTTACTTTGCATGATTAAGGACTACCATATCTTATACACATTGGTTTACTTGATTTCATATTCTGTTTTGATTTGGATACCCTTGACATGGTTCTTTAAAGAACGCCCCAGGATTTCAGCCAAGACATTGTGCCTTTATTGCAGGATTTGGCACGTGTGATGTAGAGCAGTGAGTCACCCAGTGACTTGACACATTCATACATGGGCTCTCACATCTTCAGAACCTTGGACGATGGATATATGGGCTTGATTTTGACAGATTTGGTCATGATGGCACAGAGATGGGCATAAAGCCCACACCTTGGGCTCTACACCTCAGAGGCTATCTTGCATTGGATGGAGGACGTTGCATAGGGAGATGATTTTGGAGGACACCCAGGGATGATGTAAAACCTTATCCTATTCGGATGCCACCCTTTGCAACTTGGATGCTGGGCATATAGAGGATGACGTCATGCTAGGGTTTGATGGATGATGATGGGGTTTGCTGCCACTTGGACTCCAATGATGATTTTGAGATTGAATGTAGCATGCTTCCACCACCTTAACACCTCAAATGATGACACATGGCCTTGGAGAGGTCCTTCTAGCCCCTTGAGATCATGACGTCACCACACGTGTGGCCATTTTTGTATGTTTTTTGCATTTTTAGCATTTGTAAAGGCAAATCTTGTAAAATTTGCAAACCCCACCCAGTGTCAAGTCTCACTGAGACTAATCATAGTTTAATGCCCCAAAACCCAGTTTTATAACAACAACAATTTCTCAGCATATAAATAATTCTTAGAAATGAAACACGAGGATTCTGAACAACATTAAATGCAAAAATAAATAATTCTATCAACAACACACTAACCCAAAAATTAAAGACAAAGATTTTTGGTCTAACATTGATCCTGGAAAAACCCACAAGGGGAAAACTAGTGAGAGAGGGGCTTTTTATTATTTTCAGAGCTTAGAGAAATTCTTCTGTTACAACAAAAATATTCACATCAAAAATTTACACAAACTTATCTCAAAAGATGAGCCAAATCTCCTCCTGAACAGTCCCAAATTTTGCTCCTCGATTTCTGTGCAAGAAATCCGTACCACAGTATGACTGTCACAACATTTAATGCTATATGGATTGTCTAGAAACTCGTGCCACAAATTATGGGTTTGATGTATGAAATTTCCAGCATTAAATGTGCCTTGATTTCTATGCCAACTTGCCTCGAAATGCGTGCACCTCCTTTGTTGTATAGACTGTACTTTTCTCTGTTGTACGACCTCTCCAAAATCCGTACTGGATGGGCCTTTGCTGGCTGTACCCTCTGCCTCGATTTCTGTGTTGTACCTTTGCCTTGGAATGCATGCGAATGCTCAGTAGATTTCCTCTCTTCTCTTGCTCGACTTCTCTCTCCCTCCTACTCTCCAAAACTCATGAAGAAATAATGCAATGGGGGGCGCCTCCTTACCCTATCCGACTCAATGAGTGAAGTTGAAGGGTTTCTTAATCCAATGATCAAGATTGAATTAGATGAGTGGCTAAGATGTAATGTCTATTCACTCACCCCTTCACTTAAGTCATAAAGTCACTTTTAATTCATATCACATGAATTAAATGACTAGGGTCCACATTAGACATTTTCCCACCCCTAGGCGCCTAGGTGATGAGAAACACTTGCCTAGGTACTTTTTAATTATTTTAACAAATCTGAGGGGTCGACCCCACTCAAGAGACATGAATTTTCATTATTGTGACTTTTGGAGTGCTAGGGTTTTCCTTATCAATAAGGCTAGCACTTCATTCATTTTCATCATCAATACCTCTCTTTTTTGTGGGAGGGCAACTCTAAAAAGTTTGCTATTTTTCTCTCTTGGTCTCTTGAACTCATGCGCTATCTTGGAGAAGGATCTTTTGTGAATGTGCTTGCTTTCTTGGATGATTTATTTCTGCAACTAGGGTTTTGGATGGCCTAGCAACTTGGAGAAGTAAGAATTTCTACAATTTCATGTCTTTTGCTAATGTTTAAAGTGTTAATTGCTATCTTGTTGCATGTTACTATGCCTTGTTGAAACCCTAGGAAGGAGACATAAATGCTTCTCTCCTTGACAAAGTTTTATTGTCCAAGTTTTGTGAAAGCATTCTTTGCTAGGGTTAAGAATCTAAGGCCCAAAAGTGTTTGTGCCTTAGGGTTTTAATCTTAGTCTTTGATCCTTGACCTAGTGGAATAAGAAGGAAAATGACACCTAAGGCCCAAGAGTGTTTGCACCTTAGGGTTTAGACTGTTGATATTATGGTAGTTGCGGGAGGTATTAACCTCCACGTGTAACCTTTCACAAGACTAGAATATTTCGGGAAGCAAGAGAGACCCTAAAACGTTGGATAATAATCCAAGGAGACAAGTCGGCTCAAGAGAATATTTAATATTGAGTTATTAGCCTCCAAAAAGAGAAGTTGGCCTAGTCAAGTGAGATAGAGCAGTATAAATAGAGGGCACTAGAGCTCATTTGTCACCCTTACTCTCACAACTGCATAAGACTAGTGGTGTGCAAGTTTGGAGAGGGAGTGCAGTTGCAGTTGCTGCAACTGGTATTTTGGCTTTTGGTTGGACTTTCTCTTGGTTATGGTTTGGACTTTCTGCTTGGTCTTTGGTTATTCTTGCTTGGTGCGCTAGCCTTGGAGAAAGGTGCGCTACCTTGGTTGGCTATCGTATTGCTTCCAGAATTATTCTGTCTGTCAAGGTTAAGGTGCTCGAGGGTGGCCTTTGTGCCTACGGTTGGGTGACAATATTGCTATATTGTCTATGGTGAAACAAGCACACCTATTTTTCTAACAGGTTATGGGCCCACACTATCTTCGAATAGTCTAACCGCTGGAAGATTGATTGGGAGGATTTGCTCAGTTGCAGTTGTAGTTGCAATCAAAGTTCTGCTGCAACAATGAAACCCTAACCCTCTTGTTGGGGCACCTTAAGTGAAGAGCTTGACCTAATTCCTGGATAGCCTAGTGCGCCCTAGCCTAGCGCACCTCCTGGTACTCTCAACAAGCCAAGGCATCTAGTCTGAATTTTTTTGTCAAAGTCAAAGGTTGACCAAGTCAAAGAAGTCATGACTTACTCTATGAAGTCAGAAAACTAGTTAGAAGGGGCTTCTAACTTCAGAGCATGGAAGACAAGGATTGATCTCATCCTTGCCAAGAATAAAGTGTTGGATATCGTGAAAGGCAAGTTCATGGAACCACAATTTGAAGCAGGAAAAGAGAAGGAACCTTAGAACGTTGCAGTTATGGAGAAGTTCAAGGACAATGGTATCAACACTATGAGTATCATAGTGGACTTTGTAAAAGACCACTTGATACCCTACATCTCTCATCTTGACTCATCTAAGAAGATGTACGATGCCCTAACTAACCTCTTCTCAGTCAAAAATTTTAGACAAGTGATGAGTTTGAAGAAGAGCTCCGTGACATGAAAATGAATGATGATGAAAACATAACATCATACTTTGTAAAAATCTCTCAACGAAGAGATCATCTACAAGCTATTGAGGAAATCATTTCAGAAAAGGAACTAGTAAATATCGTACTCAATGGTCTTCCCAAGACATGGGATGCATTTGCCGCAAGCATGAACACAAGAATGAAGTATCCCACATTTGAAGAACTTTGGACTTGCTGTGCACAAGAAGAATCAATGATTAGTGCAAAAGAGAAATCCCAAAAGAAAGATGATGATCAAGCATACACAACAAAGTTCAAGAAATTTAGGAATAAGAGGAAGTTTGGTTCAAGGAAGAAACCAAATCAAGAAAAGGATATGTCAAAAATACAATGCTTCAACTGTCTAAAATATGATCACTACAGGAACCACTGTCCTGAGTTAAAGAAAAGGAAGGAAACACAGGAAGCAATGATTGTCGAAGAAAAGGAACCCTCAAAGAAAGTTAAGCAGGATGAAGCAAACTTCTTCTTCTAGTCAAGGTAACAATATTCTTCTATAACATAGTTCTTGTACATACCATGTTTACATAGTTCCTGTACATATCATGTGTATCTATTTCTTAGAAGATAAGATGGTCAGTGAAACAATACCTATGGAAGAATAACAAGATAAGGATTGCTATTACGATGACTACAAGTCAAGTAATGTACATGAAAAAGATGAAGTACATTGACAATCTTTGGTGACAAATTCTTGAGGAATCTATTATATAAGTAACAACTGCCAGATAGGCCGAAATCAGAATCAAACTTGAAGAGACCCAGAAGGAGTCAGACCAGAAAGAAGTCAGTAATCAAGAGGAAAACTAGAATAAGACTTGTGACACTTTGCAGAAAGCAATAAGGATGCAGACAGAAACATGGACTCTCTTAGATGGAGGGCGCTGATTGCAGAATTCGAAAAGAAGAGCATGCATTCACGCATGAAGCCAGGATTAGGAGGGAGCTAATCCTAAATGATATGATCCATTGAAGAATCCGTGAAGATTATAAAGTATTTGTCCATGTTCTCCATTGAAAGTAGCAGCCATGATAAGCAACACATGTTCAATTTGACTCTAGAAGAAGTCTTCTTCGAAAAGAAGCCTTAAGTATCCTTGGTTGTCCATCTACATCTATGTTCTTATGATGAAAGGAAGAAGTTGGAATCTTTAGGAAGGAAGGGCATGGAATCTATAGAAGACTCCATGGACCCAAAAGTTAAAGAGGAACATGAGGAAGAACATGAAGATTCCAAAAAAGAAAGAAAAGCCAGAACAACTTGTTATTATACCGAGAATCATAAGACTACCAACATGGTTTGAACCCACTAGAAGCAGTCAAGCAGAAGGAATGG
This sequence comes from Picea sitchensis, assembly GCA_010110895.2. Taxonomy (NCBI): domain Eukaryota; kingdom Viridiplantae; phylum Streptophyta; class Pinopsida; order Pinales; family Pinaceae; genus Picea; species Picea sitchensis. Next base: position 27,033 of record SNQJ01S0071013.1, read on the forward strand.
AAGCTGTGATGAAGAACAATGTATGTAAGAAATTTTGAAAAACACTTATGAATGGAAGCATTGCGAGATTCGAAACTAGAGGTTCTTCCAGAAGGAGGGAGAAGACTATTACGACAACTTGTTCCAGTAAACCAGATATACCTCTATCTGAGCTATTATATCTCTTGCAGTATCCATGGATTGAAGTTTACATCAATTGGATGTAAAAGACCTTTCTTTCCAATAGAGCAATTGAGGAAGAAGCTTATGTAGAGCAATCTCAAGGTTTTGAGGTATATCAGAAAGAGACCCATGTATGCAGATGGAAGAAGACCTTGTATGGATTCAAGTAACTTGATGCAGAGAATCTCATGTACAACGGAAGCGTGGCGAAAACTTCCTATGATAGAGAAAGTGTATAAGAATGGTTCCTCAGTAGTTCGGGATGATAGATTGCAAATCCATGGCAAACTCCCATGATGACAGATCTGAAGAAATTGAGACTCTAATCTAGTAGACCCGTCCCTGTATCGACAATTGAATGGCTCGTTAATGTATTTGGAGAATACTTAGCCGGATATTTACTTTACTGTGAAAATAGTTCCAGGTGGAACTTAGCCATGAGAATTGAAAAATTGCAAAGCATGCCTTGAAATGTTTTCGTGGGACGTTTGAGTTATGATATACAGCTATGTTTTCGTGGAACGCTTGAGTTATAATATACAATTGCATGTATTTATCGACGTAGATTGAGTAGGGAGTGCAGACGACAGAAGAAGTGCTACTTGGATATGTTTCAGTTTGAGCATTGCCACGATGTCATGGGCTAGCAGGAAACAAAAGTCTGATGCACTCAGCATTGCAGAAGCAAAGTATATTGCAGCTTGTGATGCTTGTACGGAAGCAGTGTGGCTCTGTAAGTTGGTTTCTGGACTGTCTAATCAGGTGCTGAATTCGACTGTGATATATTGTGATGATCAGAGCTGTGTGAAGCTTTCAGAGAACTCTATGTTCCATGACAGGTCGAAGCATAGTGAGATCGAGTATTATTTTCTCCATGATAGAGTCCAGAGGGGAGAAGTGGTTCTCTAGTATATCTCCACAAATGAGCAGATAACAGATATTTTGGTAAAGCCTCTGTCCAAGATGAAAAGTTTGCGTACTTAAGGGACAAGCTGGGGTTCGTGGAGACGACTTTCTTATTGAAAAAGGAAGTGATTACTCCTAGGTTGGGAGAGAGCACTTATATGTTATTGATTTATGGACAGTCATTTTCTAGTTCGGAAAATGGTCCAGGTTGGGCAGTTCCTTTCCAGTATGGAAAGTGGTTCAAGATATTTGACGAACAATCATTTTCCAGTTCAGAAAATGGTCCAGATCGGATAGTCATTTTTGTAATGAAAATGGTTCGATAGATTGCTGATGTACATAGACATCGATTCCCCTTGTGGCCAGTGTGGGGGAATGGTTTAGGACAATCATTCTTCTTGGCAGTCACTCTGAGTAGTGGTCAAGTAGAATGGTCTGCCTCACCGGCCAGTCATTCTTTCGAAGTTCACAATTGTGAGCAGTTTCAAAGAATGGTCCATTTTAGAGGTTGGTGCAGGATAGTCATTTCCATAGGAAATGGTCTGGACAATCATTCCCTAGGGAAGACTCATTTTCTCCAGGCTGCATTGTGATCATTGTCTAAGGAATGGCCCAATTAGGTGAATTGTCTAGGTTCAACAATCAGGGACAAAGATTCCCTAGGGCAGACTCAGTCTCTCCAGGTTGCACTATGATTAGTGCCGGAGGAATGACCCAGTTAGGTGAATGGTCCAGGCTCACAAATCAGGGACAATTATTCTTCTATACTTGGGAAGAATACTCCAGATAGCCGATGGCCGATGTTTTACTTTCTGAGGGCAGATGCTCTTCCAGATCTCACAGATGTGAGTGGACGAATGGCCTAGATGACTCAGTTTGTATCATGATATTGTTATGCAGGTTGATATCGGATGATATAATTGTTGTAGAGACTGTATGTCTCTGGACAGTAGTTGTATGCTACTGTGGTGGATGTGATCCATTGGTAGTGATTGTATGTCACTGGTTAGTAGCAGTGTGCTACCGAGATTGGTTGTGTACCACTGGATAGTAGTTATATACTACTATGAATAGACATAGTTGTGTTCTATTGGATGACATTGCTCTGATTGGCATGGAGACTATCTAGTTGGATAGTGATGATGGTGCTCATGATTTGATCATGAGACAACATGTGTGGCTATGATGATGCTACCGGTTGAATGGTCTGTTTGTGCTCAAGACCATTGCCTTTAATACCTCCCTAGCTAGGAGGGAGTGTTGATATTATGGTAGCTGCAGGAGGTATTAACCTCCACGTGTAACCTTTGACAAGACTAGAATATTCCAGGAAGCAAGAGAAACCCTAAAACGTTGGATAATAACCCTAGGAGACAAGTCGACTCAAGAGAATATTTAATATTGAGTTATTAGCCTCTAGAAAGATGATTAGGCCCAGTCAAGTGAGATAGAGTAGTATAAATAGAGGGCGCTAGAACTTATTTGTCACTCTTATTCTCACAACTGCATAAGATTAGTGGTGCGCAAGTTTGGAGAGGGAGTGCAGCTGCAGCTGTTGCAACTGGTATTTTGGCTTTTGGTTGGACTTTCTCTTGGTTATGGTTTGGACTTTTTGCCTGCTCCTTGGTTATTCTTGCTCGGTGCGCTAGGCTTGGAGAAAGGTGCGCTACCTTGGTTGGCTATTGGATTGCTTCCAGAATTATTCTTTCTGTCAAGGTTAAGGTGTTCAGGGGTGGCCTTTGTGCCTACGGTTGGGTGACAATATTGCTATATTGTCTATGGTGAAACGCGCACACCTATTTTTCTAACATAGACCTCATCCTTCTCATTCATCTAGTTCAATCTTCAAGGTTATGCATGTTTGACTCCATAAGTCCTAGAGGACAACAACACTAGTCTATATTTGTTCTTGTGGTGAAAGTAGCATTTAAATTTAATATTATATCTCTCTCTCTCTCTCTCAACTATCCTACTAACCTTTCTAACCCTAATCTTAGCAAACAAATTTTATTTATTGCTGCTGTTACAAAAGTTTGTTACAGCCACTGAATTTTACTTTAATTTGTTGCATACACACTTGGAAAAGTGGCTTAAGCTACTCAGAAATTTCATCTAGCAATTGGATAATATTGTACATGTTGAAGGCTTAATTTTCATGCTAATTTGCTACATTTCTTGCTGCTCTTGCAAAATATTAATTGCTGTTGTACAATTGTTTACTGCTGTAATTTGCAACAACCAATGCATTTATTGATCATCTAGTGTCTAAGAGGTCATTATTCAACTATATAACTTGGTGATTGTCTATATTATGCTGCAAATTGTTTATTGTCTCGTACATGTGAAACAATTACCTCTTTATCTTCATCTTCTTTCCTAGACCTAGACCCAACCATCAGGTGACCAAGATAGGGGGCTGTAGGCTCGGCTAATCTTGCTATTTGATCCCTTGAGGTCACCAGGGAGGCCTCCCTTGTGGTGGATCTCCTTCCATCACTAATACTAGGGAAGTCTCTACTTATGTGATAGTGGTAGATTCCTCCAATTGTTACACAAGATTGGGATCTTGTGGAGGGCTTTGCAAAGTATAGATCTTGTGATAACAAGCCCGACAATTATTTTCTACTTTGAAGAAGCAGGAATCAGAAGTACAGGTTGAGCTTGGTGATGATGCCAAGTACCCAGTTGTAGGAGTTGGTACTATTTCCTTCCAACTCGAGTAGGGTAATTCTTTAGATTTTGATGATGTCTTGTTTGTACTAGGTCTTTGGAAGAATTTGCTTTCAGTTTCGGTCATGGAGGATAAGGGCTTTGCAGTTGAGTTTAAGAACTAGTAAGTCCTCATTAGGTTGAAGGATTCTAGCCCAGATACAACTCAAGTAATAGGGGTTAGAGAAGGTAATTTGTACAGGTTTCAGGGTGAACTTGTTCGAGCCTTGGTGCATAACAGTGACAACTTGTGCGAGTTTTTGCACAAGAGGATGGGGCACCTGCATCATAGGGCATTGCCTATTTTGATGGAGATAGTCATAGGTCTTCCAGAGTTCAATATTGAGCAGCACAATGTATGCAGAGGGTGCACACTTAGCAAGCATGTCAAGGCTGCTTTCCCAAGCAGTGAGCATAAGTTAAGGAGATTTTAGACCTAGTACATTTGGATGTTTGTGGACTAATGTTAGTAGCGTCAATAACATGAATTATGTATTATGTTTCCTTTATTGATGATTTCTCTAGCAAGACTTGGATTTACTTATTAAATACCAAGGATGAGGTCTTTAGCAGGTTTCAGGAGTTCAAAGCTCTTATTGAAAACTAGGCAAGGAAGAAGATCAAAGTCTTGAGATTAGATAATGGGGGAGAGTATACCTCCAAGGAGTTCGAGGGTTTCTGCAAAGAGGCGAGAATCAAGAGGGAGTTGACAGTTCCGTACAACCCACAACATAATGGGGTTACAGAGTAGAAGAATCGATCCATCATATGGGCTGCTAAAGCCAAGATACACGACTAGGACTTGCCCATATTTATTTGGCGAAGGCATGTAACAAAATAATCTACATCCAAAACCAGTGTGCTCATAAGATCTTGGAGGACAAGACACCAGAGGAGGCATTCACTGGTGTGAAGCCAAAGGTGAGTCATTTTCACATCCTTGGTTGTCTAGTTTATAACCATGTACTGGTAGAGAAGAGGACCAAGTTGGATCCCTCCAACAGGAAGGGTTTGTTTGTGGGTTACAATGAGACTTCAAAGGCTGGCAAGGTCTATATTCCAGAGTAGAGGAAGATAATAGTCAATAGGGATGTAAAGTTTGAGGAAGACTTTGCATCCATGAATTCTCGTGAGCCTACTCTAGTGGCAAAGGATGAGGAGCAGGGAGATTCGAAGGTTTAGCGGGGGTTACTAGTGATTTCCAGGGAAGTACAACAAATTTTAGGTGAACAAAGGAAGACATGAGCCCCCTTCCACTTCTGTCAGGAGACCTTGATGGTTCAGTCAGACATTGAGGGATGCTCAAGAGCATGTTGAGACTCCTAGGAGCACATTCAGAGAGAGTAGACCTCCAAAGAAGTTTCCAGATTATATGACATTGATGAACAACATTCTAGATTTCGAGCCTTCCAGTTTTCAGGAGGTAGTAGACCAACAGGTATGGTGGGATGCCATGGTGGAGGAGTACACCTCCATCATGAAGAATAATGTTTGGGACATAGTGCCAAGATCGAAGGGGAAGTCAATTGTGAGTTCCAGATGGATCTACAAGATCAAGCATGTTGCAGATGGCAGTATTGAGAAGTTCAAAGCGAACTTTGTGGCGAGAGTGTTGTCCCAGAGAGAAGGGAGTGGACTAAGAGGAGGCATTTGCTCCAGTTGCCAAGTACACTTCCATTAAATCAATTATGTCCTTGGTTTCATTTATGGGATGGAGGATACATCAGATGGATGTGAAGACAACGTTCCTTAGTGGGATCATTGAGGAAGAAGTGTACATAGAGCAACCTCAGGGATTTGAGGTAAGTGGGAAGGATTAAGAAAGCTTTGTATGGACTCAAACAGACGTTGAGAGCATGGTATTCCGGGATCGATGGATATTTGCACAGTGTGGGCTTCACCAAAAGCAAAATAGATCCTAACTTATATTATATATTTGTTTAGACTGATCTACTCATTTTGATGTTGTATGTAGATGACTTGTTTCTGACAGGTGCAAAGAAGCTCATTGTAGAGTGCAAAGTAGACATGGCAACTGAGTTTGAGATGGACATCAACATGATGCATTACTTCTTGGGATTGGGGGTTTGGTAGAGAGTGAGACTAGGGGGGATTTTTCTTGGGCTTGTTAAGTATGCAGTTCAGATCCTGAAGAGGTTTCGGATGGAGGAATGCAAACCTATGGCCACACTCATGATCACTAATCTAAAGAAGGTGACAACTTCATATTTAGAGTTGGTGGATCCCACGTTGTACATGCAATTGATAGGTTTTTTGATGTATTTGGTCAACACTAGGCTAGATATATGTTTTGCATTGAACACAATTCATGGTGGAGCCAAGGCAAGAGCATTGGGTAGCAATAAAACATTTGCTCAGGTATTTGAGGTGCACAATAGAGTATGGTTTGAGATATCTCGGAGATGGTGAAGTGAAGTTGCAGGGGTCTACAGACTCGGATTGGGTAGGCAGTGCAACAGACAGGAAGAGCACCTCAGGGTGTCTCTTTAGCTTGGGATCAACGATGATATCCTGGTTCAACATGAAGCAGATTTCCGTGGCACTTAGCCCAACAGAGGTAGAATACATGGCAACCAATACTACTAGTTGTGAGGCCATTTGGCTTCGCAAGTTACTTGCAGGATTGTTTGATCATGAATTGGATCCCACAGTCATTTATTGTGATAATCAAAGTTGTATCAAACTCTCTGAGAATCTAGTGTTTCATGATAGGTCCAAGCATATAGAGATCACATATCACTTCATATGAGACAGGGTCCAGAAGGGAGCAACAAAGCTCTAGTATATTCCCACGAATCAACAAGTAGTTGATATTCTAACCAAGCCCTTGGAAAAAAGGAAGTTTGAGGAATTTAGAGACAAACTTGGATTGGTGTAGAATTCCTTCCTCACTAAGAGGAAGTGTTGAGAATTATAGTTCGGACAAGAACTTCCACACATGTTCCATGTGAATGTGCAAGAAGTAGTTTGAGATATTTTCGAAAAGTAATTCTATTTTCAAAAAGTGATTCCGTTGTTTGAAAAGTAAATTCTATTTTGGAATACACTTTAGTTAAAAAGTGAAAGTATTATTTTTAGTAGTTGAGTCTAAAAAGTGTATTTCATGCATGCATGACTTAGACTAGGAGTAATCTTAGAAATAGATTAGGGTTTTGGTCTCAGCTAAAACTATAAAGACATGTCAAGATAGAGAGTTCAAAGACACACTTGAACACTTGATCAGTTGAGCAGGTTGAGTGATAGAGAGGGAGAGAGAGTAGGCAGCCAGGAAAGAGACATTTCCGGCAGCATGCAGTCCTGTACAGTGTATGGAACAGTTCCGTATAGTCATACAGCCAGCACCGTACGGATCCATACAGTTGTATGGACAGAGCCATACTAGCATCTGGACAGGTCGTACTCTCCCAGCAGGTTGTTCCGTTCAGTTTGAGGTGTTTTTGGTATCCATGCAGTGCTGTTTTTTGGGCAGCTTGTGGATGTTTCCTTGTAAGTTTTTCGAAGGAATGAAAAGTTAGATTTGAAGGAGTAATTACTTGTGTATGTGTGATTAATTTTTATGCTTCTGCTATTTGATTTCCAGCTATTGTGTGATTAATGCTATGGTTTGAAATTTATTTATGCAATAATTAAATTCAACAATCTACTTGTTTGATCGAGATCATAAGGACTTTAGTTACCTAGGGCTTGGGAATTTTCACACCCACCTCATTAGTTGTGTATAAATACAAACCTCGTGAGTCATTTGTACCATCATATTCATTCATTTAGTGATTTGATTCTCTTTAGCCTATGGGCATCCACATCTTGTGTTCTCTTTTCAAGCTTGGTGTTACACTCGTGTACTCGTGTTTGGCATCTCTCTGTATAGCACACCTCTACTACAGCTATAGCACACTTGTTCAAGGGTTTATTCAGCACTTCTCTCTCTCTCTTTTATTGCAGGTTGTAGGGTTTGTTGGTGGATCCATTCAATCCTTCCTCTCTCTGTTGTGATCGCAACAACAGACCCAAGGCTTGTAATGGTTTGGGGTGGATGCTAGTCTAGCATGGTGTCTTTATTATGAGTTGCAGGATGATTACCCTGTCTCTAACTATAGAAATGTTGAACTGGTTAGAAAAGATAATGCTACATGGTGCAATTATTTAGAAATTCTTTCAGATAATGCTACATGTATTCCTTTACATATATGTAAATAGCTCTTTCTGCAGCACTAATTGTAGAACACATCTTCTTCTTTCAGGCCATTGTTGAGTCCACACGAACTCAAATGTCATTTAGCTTGCAAGAGCGAGCAAATCTACTTGTTGTTGGGTGCTGTATTCTGGAACAAGGCTATGAGAAATCACAAAGCAACACCAATAGAAATCACATTATAGTACCTAACAACAGGGAAAATGAGTTAAAGACTGACATTGATCCTCATAAGAATCACAATGAATGTGATGAGAAGGATCTGCATAACAGAAGCTGGTTGCATGAGCAGTATCAGCAATGTGGGACAGTTTGGATTGATTTAATCTGTCAGTCTGTGAGCTTGCCAAGGAAAAAACTTAGATGGATTCCAGAATTATTTTACTTATATCGGGAGGGACTGATTTGTGTCCCGGATATTCACGTATGCAATTTTTTTCAATATGCTTTTTTTTGTATTTAAGCTATCACTTTTTTGTGCTTCAAAGTTAATATAACCAACATACCCATCTCTGTCATTTGTCAAGCAAAATTTGTTGTTACTGAAATGTAATTTGTCAAAATGAATATTAAGTTTTAACCCAGTTCTCTATTGGCAGACAGTAATATATGAGCAACCAAGATATGGTAGCCATCATTTTTCTTTCAAGTCCTGGAGATTCTTGTGTGAACCTCCTAAAGTTTGTTTACGGGATAGTGAAAGCTCTCCTTCAATCCCTCAATGGATGGTTGATCTTGAGCAACAACGGGAACCTTCTAACCTTGTAAGTTTCCATGTCCATGGCTCCATAACCCTTTTTGGCCATTTGATTTTTAACCTTTTTTTGATGGCTTAGTAAACCATGTACCCATAATATATGATTGGAAGAGTATGACAAATGAGATGGTCCTTAATCTATTGGGTGGTGTCAGACAGAATGCTGATATGACTAGGGGTGTTTTCAGGATTTGGTTATGTCAGCAATGAATAGTGCATCTGCTGTACAAAGTATAGTCCAAGAATCATTGAAACCTCTAGGTACATCTTGTAAGCGGCTTTCTTTAATTTCCATGTAAGGCACTTTCTGCTGTATGTGTATTTCTGGGATACCTAGAGTAGCATAATGTCTTGAGCTCTTTTGATGTGTTTGACAAGTGTTTTATGTTTCGTTCTCTAGTCAAATTATCATTTATGGAATTTGTAATTGAAATGCAGTTTGGTTTTGCAGTATGATAAGTTACATATGGATTATGACAGCTGCCAGTGTGGCATTTGTTGCCACATTATTCTATATCAGTCTGCAGCTCACTGCCTGGATTCTGCATAATAGAGCATTTTTGTTTCTGAATAAAATCTTTCTGAAATTATTCAGAAATACATGGATAAATTTACGTGTCCGCAGTCGTCAATTGATATATTGGCCCGTCATTCTTGTAGGAAGTGGTTTCCGGTAATAATTGTTATCTTGACTCTCACAGATCCCTCTATATTGGTTTTCAATGTTTGGATCTTTTGTCAATGTATTGTCATTGTTCCATCGTGTTGTGATTTTGTATATTGAAGCTTTTTCTAAATTAAGTTTATTTTTTGTGTAGCTTTCAACCGACCGTAGCTGTTGCTCATAGAACTGCATTGTTAAGGCATTCTATTTGGTCAGCTATTGCCCTTGACATTTTCTTAGGAAGTATTGGAGGGCTGATATTGATCATTCATTGTGAAGCTATATGTCATTGGGTTCTATGCTTAGTCCATGACATAACAGATGATATTTTACGTTCTGGTTGTGTTTGGCTTATGGGTGTTCCAGCAGGATTCAAGCTGAACACTAAACTTGCTGAAAAACTGGGGATTATTTCGCTGAATATCATTCAAGTCTGGTCTACTTTATGGTTCTTTGTTAAGCCACTTTTCAAGCATGGCATTAAAGTGCTAGCTGTCTCTGGATTTTTTCTTGGATTCACAATACAAGCAGCGTTATTTGTAGATATTCTTTTACTTGCAACATTGCATATATCAACTCTACATTGGTTGTTGGCACTTGTATATTCACATCAAATTCAAGCGTTGGCTGCATTATTGCGCCTTTTCAGGTCACACCTTTGCTCTTTCGTTTCCTGTATAAATTGTAAAGTATTTGCATGTTGCAAATTTTGTCAATTTTGCAAAAGTAACATCCAGGCTGATGGTATATTTCTTATTGAACAGGGGCCAGAAACGAAATCCTTTACGAGCAAGAATTGACAGTTATGATTATAGTGTGGAGCAGCATGTTGTTGGATCGCTTGTTTTTACACCACTTTTGCTGTTGCTTCCCACAACATCAGTATTCTATATTTTCTTCACAATTCTAAATACTGTAGTCAGTTTAGTATGCATTGGTTTCCAGTTTTTGATATCGATCCTTCATGCTTTTCCATATGCTGAAATAGCCATCTGGCTGTTCCATCCAAAGAGATTTCCTTCTGGGATTTGGTTTAAACAAATATGGACAAAGAGTTCATCAGGTACTAGATTCAGTGGACCAAAAAAAGTAGATGTTATTGATTCAGGGACATTGCTAGCTTCTGGTGGAACTGTGAAGGACTCATCTGCTCATCTGATCAATGCAGAGTCACCAATTGAATGCCAACCATTTGATTCTCTCTCTCATGATTCAGAGAACGTCATTTCTGTCCTAGGCGCCAATATTGCAAGTTTAGGTATGGTCCTCTTGCCTTTGCATCAAGAGGAAAAGCTATAGCTTTCTGCCTGATTTAAAGTGATCATGTATGAAGGTTTGTGGTAATCATTTTAAATCAAATGACAAAACATGCTTCTTATACAGACAGACAACTTTTTGTATTCACTAATATACAGACAACTATTACAGGTGAAGTTATTTCTCCACATCTCGGTAAAAGTTTCAAGGGGCTGTCATTGTCCTCCGGTGTTACATGTGCTTACAAAGTTTTCAGTGGAGGAAGGTGTGTTTTTTCTCAATGACCATTGAAAAATTTGAAGGATAGACTAATGATAAAGATACTGGAATTACTGGAAATACTAATTCTGGACCTTATTTATCCAAACTTTTCAGAATCCCTTCTTCTCTGAATTTTGGAGTAGCTCCACTTCTGCCCTGGATGTCAATTAGCTTCAAGGAGTTTTGGTGGCTAACGTATGAAGCAGTGCTAGCTTGCCTTTAGGCTTCTGTGGAAGTTTTTTGGGTTGATTTTTTGATCCTTCTGGATGTTACAACTTACAAGGTTATACCAAACCATCAGATGCGGTAGCAGTTCTCCACTTTTCCCTGCCTCATTTGCTCATTATTTTTGAGATTCCCATCCTCTTGAGATATTGGAATGTCGGGGCTTATCCCTGGATGTGAATCAGCTTCAAGGAATTTTGGTGGCTGATGTATGGAACGGTGCCTGCTCGCCTTTAAACTGATTTTGGTGTTTCCTGGGTTGATTCTTC
>SNQJ01S0071014.1:0-27900 GCA_010110895.2 Picea sitchensis
TGGCACCGTCAGCGTAACCGATGTGATAGGCTGAGGGGTGATGCATCTGTCAATAACATGGGTGATAGATCAAAAATGAAGAGTGGTGGCTATAAAGAAGAATAAAAATGGTACAAATGTGTACAAAGAGAAACCTAAGGTAGAGGGGCTATGCTTAGGCATACAACTTATTCAAGTACAACCCGTTGACGAGTTCTTTGAGAGGATATATTTTGGGGGAGGCCAAGATGTAGGCACCTTTAGTGAGGAAATGTTGGATGATGGAGGGGATGTGGTTGAGGTCACAAAAGTATATGAAAATGTGAATAGTGCCCTACTTTTTGTTAACGAGGATGGGGTTGAAGAACCAAGAAGTGTATGCAATGGGGTAAATGAACCCGACAATGCATAATTTGTCTATTTAGGATTAGATAGCCACAACTTTGAATGGGTGTAGGGGGCGTTTCTTTTGACGAATAGGGGAGATATCTGGCCATGCTTCGATTCGATGTTCAACTATAGAAGGATCGAGGCCAAGCACCTTCGTATATGATCAGGAAAAAATATCCTGGTATTCCTGAAAGAGAGCTTTGTAAGCAATGATTTCTTGAGGGGAGCATGTGATGCCAATTGTGATCTCTTCTACGATGCCTAGTTTAATGGAAATGTCAATTTTGACTGTTGGGGAAATGTTGGCCATGTTGCCTTCTTCAAAAGAATCGGGGGCAGGGATAGGGTTTTTGAACCAGTCAATATGCCCTAGCGAAATAAAATCCTTGGTTTTGATTGCGCACAGGGAGGCTTGATCAGGAGGGTGAAAGATCTCTTGTGAGAGGAAACATGCTCGATGATGGAGCGCATTCCAAGGGAAATCAAGGGTAGTTATTTCCTCCAAGATATCTTCATCACAGGGAGGGTGAAAGATCTCTTGTGAGAGGAAACATGCTCGATGATAGAGCACATTCCAAGGGAAATCAAGGTTAGTTAGTTCCTCCAATATATCTTCACCGCAGTGGAAAATGCGAGAATATAGGCTATCCTCGTGGGAGATGGCGGTAGAGAATTGTCAATGTGCAGTGTTGTTCCTAAGGTGAGGACTTAGAAGGGATATCATGTACAGGGTGCGATGGCTCACTAGACATAAACCAATTTTCAAGACATTGTGGAGGACATCTCAGGCACTCATGGATGATGATGAAATATAACAAGTAATGTGAGCATCACAAGTAGGGAGAGTCTAAGAGGGCTCAAGCCGAGATGGGTGTCGTATTGCGACTAATGTTTGGAGGAATTGAGGTAGAACTGGGAAACAGATGAGTGTAATGGTCATATTATGAGCATACGACACACCCAAAATTGGTTCGTAACCCTTACTTGCATGTGGAGGACTTCGTAGTAGTATCTGAAGTAATTGGTGGAGTGGTAAGTAATGGGGTTGTTGTGGGGAGATGGATAAGATTGCGTAGGCCTGGGAAGAGTAGGACATCTATTAGTGGGTGTCCTTCTCTTTCGCATAGTGCACAAGAAGGTTGATCTTAGGGAGGGGGTGGAGTTGTGGGCTCATTCTTCCTCCATATTCCCTAGAAGTGGTGGAAGCTGGCCGCCACTGGGGTGGGATGGTGGTAGGGCTCAGATTGGGATCTACATCGACAGTCCCTTTGTCTGAGGAGGAGGATGGTGCAGGGAACATAGAGGGTGGATGGAGATACCATACATGGATGGAAAGAACCATATTTAGAAGGGTAAGGGTTGCAGCCATCTGAAATTCTTGTACTCTAGGTGGGGGGTAGAAAAGGGAATTTGGGTAATGAATTAGGTGACTATCTCCCGATCCGATATTTTCCCTTGGAACAGGGGAATATGGGACAGAGGTGCAAAGGGTGTCTGTGGAACTCTCCGAGGTAATATCTTCCGACTAGTGGAGCTCGAAGGTGGGAGGGCCTTGTGAGAGAGTATTTTCTCCGACATATCTTCTGTTAGAGGAAACTACACACTTGTGCTAAAATAGATGGGTTTAAGAGAGGTGGTTCTCCATGATAAATCCCTAACAAGGATGGGTCCTTAATATTCCTGTATCACAAGCTAACGATCGTAAGAATCCGAGATAGCACAGACAAGAGGGAGGATGTTATCAATGCTGGAGGAATGATTAGGCTTGTAATGTATAAGTTGGTCAATGCAGATGATTTTCATTGTGGGGGAAAATCATTGTAAGAAACATAGAAGAGGATACTTCCGCTCATATCATACATGAAGCTACGCCCAAACAATATATTGTAATCAAGTTGGGCATCGTTAAATTCAATGTCAATGAGGATGATTTTTTCCCCCATGTTCTATGGGGAAATTTTGGAATATCCCTTCAGGGATGATGGTCAACTGTCATAAGCTCGGTGATGGAGGATGGTACTAGCTCGTGAGCCGAGTTTATAAATTATACTACTTTGGACATGGTGCATGTGTATGCACCTTCATCGCATGTTACATCATGAACCGTGATGTTCTGCATCTTAACTTGTATCTGAAAGGATACCAGAGCCGGGAGGTGTGGTTCTCCGCTATCTAGATAGAATGTGATGAGTCTAGTATCATTTGGGTCGACTACCCCCAAGGCTTAAAGAAAGGATTTGTGTTATGATGGATAGGTTTGGAGGACCTCCATAACAAACATGGCTACAAGAGACTAAGCTAAGTTTTCGACCGTGACTGTAATTATGGGATTCCCTAGCATGAGGTTTATGTGCATTCCATCGTAAAGGCATACGAGGTATACAGGGGGTTTGGTTCAGTGTTAGGACATGGAATTGAGTAAATGGTTGTCCTTCATAGCAAGATATTCTATGAGGTGGTTGTGTAGATTCAAGAGGTTGGCTATGGACGATGCATGTTGTAGAATAATTTCTTCTTCATTGGTGAGAAGGATATTGTGATCTACTGAATTCCTCAGGTTGAATGGGACCTGGGTTTTGTTATTTCCCTATTTGTGGTGGAGCAGAGTTTACCTCTTATTGGTGGTCTATTACACCTTGGTGTGGAATGGCATTTTGAAAAGAAACTGGAGGTGGTGGTTGAAAATAATGTTGTGGGTTTGCTGAGGGGCAGACAATGCCAGATGATGTTGTGTGTTCATGGATTATTTAATCCATCAGGATCGGTAATTTAGGAAGTGGTATATAATGTCCATACTCCCCACATAGAGCACAATGGAATTTATTTCTGATATTTTTGTTCTTCCCTTGTTTTGGTTGGTTGTTGTTTCCCCTTTGGGGGCTTTAGTTGGTTCCTTGATTCTGGTTTCCCCCAACATGACGATTTTGTTGGGGGTTATTCCTTCCTAGTCCTGGCTGTTATTGTTTCTTTAGTTTTTCCTTTATTCTTGGCATGATTCAGTTGATGAGATAGATTTTCCGTATTCAATTTTTCAAAAGCACAAACTCCTGCTGAATGGGAGATGGTTGAAAAAATTTAACCCCAACATGTAGTTTTCCTGGTGGAGGAGAAACCGGCTATGGAAGACCAGGAAATGGAAAATACAGATAATTTTGTGGTAATGATCCGTACGTAAGATTGATCGTATTAGGGTCCTTTCAAAGTTACTTCAACAAAAGGTACCATGTGGAAGTTCAGAGAGTTGACATTTTCATCTCCTCCGAAGATAAGAAGTCTCACCCAAACCGGCTGAGACAAAAAGGATAGGAAGGAAAGGAAAATACTGGAGGATTCATAGAACCTTCCAGATTCATCTTTTTATTGCAAAAGATATCTAACTACAGAACAAATCTGAACTCATATATGCAAGAACTGAAGCTACTTCTTTTGCAGAAAATAATTCAAACAAAGAGACATCATGGGGAACTAAGGAACCATAAAGAAGTACTGTAAAGATACAATGCAGAAGCATAAACACAAAAATACATAGAATATTTTGAAATTTTGGATCCTTGTTCATATATTATCTTCAGATTGTTCTCAATTACATTCTCAAAGATACACATTAGCACTCTATTATAGAATCCTAGCTCTCGACCCATATCGCAGATCTCTAATTCCCAAAAAACTATGTACAAATTACATTACAGAACTCAAAACCCGAATTCTCAACAATAGACAAAAATTATGACCAAAAATTACACTTTCGATACTACCAAAACCCAACCAATCTAAGTTGTGCCTTTTGGATTTGGTTTGCACACTTTCTTATTCTCCATAACTACTTTTTCTTTGCTGGTGTTGCCCTGTCCTTTTCGCAACTAATTTATGTTAATTATCCTTGCTCTGTTGTCCAGCTTATTCTGAAGCTTGCACAACTCGCACTAGGCCAAAATTTGTGTAATTCCTTATCCCAAAAATGAAGGGAACAACAAGATCCAACCACAAACCTTGACTCTCCCTCAAGTCAAGCACTGACTCTTTTGCAGCTTCCAGGAGCAACTGCTGTTTTCCCTTGTCCCTCCTTTTCCTCTTTATTTTCCTCTGTAATTGCGCTTTTCTTCTTCCGCTTCTTCAAATGAAGGGTCTAACTCGACTAACCAAGGCCCGCTTCTTCATTGCTTGGAAACTTTCAACTTTATCTTGCCACTTCTTGGCAAGGAGTGAGGCCTCCTCCACAAAATGCGTTGGTCACATCTGGAATACATCCTCTTGATGTACTCAATGAGTCTCCATTCAAAATCGCTATGATCAACTTGATGTAGTCGCGATACAAACTATTCAATGACAGCTAGAAGTTGGCAGAATCCTTTCTTAGCTACGTGATTGCACTCCTGCTAGGAGTCTTACTCATTGTCCGTCTGTTGTATTTGATCGAAATTTTGTTGTTTCTCTAGTGGATCCATCGTAGCTACAACTTCTTCATTAAGCACCTGGATTCTGGTGCACACATACTCCAATTTTTGGTTGCATCTAGCAATGATGCCCATCCAATCGCTGGACTTCCTGGAAATCTTTAGCACTAACTGCGCACTTTATTTAGTGCTATCTCGGACATTGTTTGCCTAACACTATATTCTCCATGCTCATGCAACTCCGAGGTCGCTTCTTCTTGCCGAAGCCCATCAAGAATCGCGAGACTTCTAGATGCTCAATACTTAATGTCAAATTGTTACCAGTGCTTTGTAGAGAAGTCACCAATTTGATGCTCTCCAGGACGCTTCGCGATCAGCTGGATTCTGGTAAGCCGGGGCGTGGACTCTTCTGAATTTTGGCCAGGCTTCATCAAGATTTTCTTGGAATCTTTCCAGTCTGTGCTCAACTTGGATCTTTGCATGTTCCTCTTGTTTTCTACATGTTTGTGCAAGGAACACTTCCTCCCTTATGACCTCAACATACCTCTCGGCCTACTGGAGCCTCTTCTCTAGTTGATCAGTTGATGCCTTGATCATTCCAACCAAGTGTGTTTCTATCCATTGTGCAAGGTCAATAGAAGATGATGCTACATCCATGGGTGCTCGGGTCTGCAGTCCACTAGCCGCTGAGTTTCTCTCAAGGAGTCTCTACCCTCCTCCTTTGTGGGATTCGGCCCCGCTAAGTTAAAACCTTAACTCTAATGGTAGGAGTGTCAGAACCTCTGTTCTAGATAGGAAGCGATGCAAAAACTCTGCACACTGTGGAGGGTTATGTAGAACCAACTCCATTTGTTATTGCGTGGATGTTGCGCTCTACCCAAAATTTGACTCTGGTTCCTTCTGAACCTCGTATCCGCTTCTTATCATGGTTCCGCCGAGTTGCGCTTCCTCGGGAAACCTCAACCTGGCCATTGAGGAAAGCTGTTCAGGATTTGAGCTAGCTCCTCACCTCTTGAATGTCGCCTCTACACAAAAGGCACAATCTGCTGGTCCTGGGCATCCGTGTTTGGATCAGTCAACTATAGTCTCTACTCCGGTACTTCTGGATTTGGACCATAAAATTCTGATCTCTGCTCAGGAAACTATGGGCTTGTTTCTGGGAGTTATGACTGGCTTTTCCGTGGATTGAGATACTGACTCGGATCGGTTTAGGTGGAATATTGGTTTATGGGGCAGGAATAGGCTGTGGTGGTGATGGAGGGTTCTAAGTGATGATGGTGGATGGAGGGGTGTTAATCTTAGGGCCATTCTAAATATGGATGACGGGGGTTTCTAAATTCATTGAGCGAGTGTGGGGGACGACAGATGAAATGGGTTGGGGGCTCAAAACCTTTCTCGGTCAGACCCTGATTTTGAACTTCTTCACCACTGGTTCTATAATGAACGCAACACTTAATCTTGTTGACATCCTACCTTTCAACATGGATTTCTGTGGCAGCTGTGGTAACACCGAAAGAATCCTCTTATTTCACTCCAATGGCTATGTCTCCTACTCCTCCTTAGAGTCTTCCTGTGCCAGAGCTTCTTTCTTCGGTGCCTCTGAGCCTGAGCTCGATCCTACCCTTGCCTCTTTTAATTTATTCTTTAGCATCTTGATAGGAAAAATGTAGTGCATCCCCAACTTGCACAGGTTGCGTTTAACTACCAACCATGAAATTACCTCTTTATCGAAGGCCTCCTCATTTAGGTAGAATGACAACATCCTCAAATGGAAGTCTTCCTTATTGTCATGCCTCGGCCATACAAATGTATGGTGTCGGTTCATGCCGAAGGCTATGTTCCCTGTATTGCAGTTGAGGGGATCCTGTGGAATGCACAACCTATGTGTTGCGACAATCAGCTCGTTGTACCACTTGGAGAACATCATTTTGTTGAAGGTGGTGTTCTCCAAGTCCGACCTCGAATGCCATGGTTCAAACATATTTTCCGTGCACTCCTTGTCTACTAGCTTCAACGGTTTTCTAGCCGGTGGTTTCCACTTTAGCATTGTGAATGCTAGTAATAGGTATCTATATGTGAAGGTTCCTCCCTTATCATATATTTCCTCACATGCCACTGGTAGTTCCTCCAATAGGTAACTGCACTAGTTGAATACAACACCATTGGCACAAAAATATACTACTGATAATGCATCCAACGTGCATTCTCCTTTGTATTATGACTCAACTCATAGATATTATGTAGCATCAAAACTAACTCCGTCTCTAGTAGCATTGGGCCAATTTTGGCTGTGTGCTCCCCAAGTGGAATCTTTTTTAGAGGCTGGTATCCCCTTTCTTTTTTCCCCGTCATGGCTTTACCGGATCCTAAAATACTTTAGACACATACTCTCCCTTGAGGGACAGTTCAATAAGCTGATGGATGTCATTGAATGGATTGATGTCATATATAATAACCAAAGACTTCACGATACCCCGCTGATCAGAACTTGTGCATTGGCGAACCTCGGCCAGTGGTACCCCAATGACCGTAGGTCCCCAAGGTTCATTAATAGTTGGAGCTGAATAGGTTGATAAATTCAGGATTTGGCACATACTGCATGCCTCCAAAATAATCTAGAGTGATACTCCAGAATATGTCTATCTTCATCTAGGGGAACAAGATTGGATCTATTAAGTCAAGATCATGATTTGACTCCACTCCACTTTCCTCGAGATATTGCACGACTTAACTTGGGTCGCAGGTCTCATATGCTACTACATATTTAGACATGGTGCTCTGACTTCCTGTAGCTATCGGCATTGTAGGATCTGAGTTATCAACAAATTTTGTGGTGAAATAAGGATTGGGGATCACAACTACGGGTTTAAGGATTGCACAGGCTAGCTCACTTTACATAATTCAGAAATTGCTAAGTTATTTGAAAACGAATATGCATTCTACGCATTTGAAATTCTCGAAAGCCTTATAATGAGATTAGATGGAAAGTTCGTATCAAATGTTGTTCATCACATCTATATGGACAATAACTTGATCCGGACGGTCCTGACTCGACAAAGCTAATGGGTAAATCCACTACGACCGCATTTATGATGCAAGCTGATAGGGACATGGCTGATTTCCATACCTTTGTTTGGTGATGGAATACCATTACGAATACTGTATGACATCTCCGGTGGTGTCATGACTTATGGTTTAGCTTTAATTCATATGGGGTAATCAGAATAACAATACAAGTTGTTGTGACTAGACCGGTTCAGGTGGTACATGGAGTTAGATTTGCGTTTAGATTCGTTTCTCCCTCTCATCACAGTCGGGTCCTGGCCATATTAATTATTTATTAATGGGTCTCTTTATGCTCAACCTATGCTTCGAAATAAGAAGTTCTGGATCAAACAACACTTAGACAAAAAAAATAATGAATCATACGTGTCGCTGGCTAACACCTATTAACACGCCGACTTTATTAACTGACCACCTTTTTTTTCATAAAACTCAAATCTAACTATTATAAATGCTCCTTCCTAACTAGAGAAAATGTCCTTTAGCCTGCCCCGAGACATGTAGGCTTCAGAGCTTCATTCACTCCATCTCCGATACAACATACCATCCGGGTTGCACAAGTCTGATTGTTCTTGAAGGTCGGATCTCCACAACTATAAATGGTGTTGTATCATTTTCGCCACTTCAATGAGCAAAATAAGGACACTTGCAAGTCTAGTTGGGTCGATGAACATGAAATAATCTAGTGTATGAGTCAAATGACTAACTCAAATGAAATAAGCAAACAACTAAGCTAACAACAAATAAAGAAACACACCATAATGCATAAGTATATTAGAACCAAAATTACCGAAACAATTGACTGACATTCATGCCACCAATGGATAGATTGTATTAGTGGGAAAACACCAAGAAAAAAGGGGGACTTATGATTCCTCTTCCTCCAAGGAGTGGGCTCTGAGTCCCTTTGTGATAACTCTTCTTTACAAATCGAAACTAGAAAGGCAATGGTGGAATAAATTCGTTTGTCTCAAGAGGTGAGGTGAATAGTTTAATGAGATGATGCTAGTATGGTCTAAGAAGGAAAGAGGTTCCTTGTGGGAGAATATAGGCAACATAAACAAAATACAATGATATTTTTGAATTCATAGTGCACCCATGGCCTCTTTTATAGCAAATCTTTGAGGCATTATCCAATCGGTCTTTAGGTGGGAACAAGGGGTCCTTTAGGAACCCTTAGGTATTTGATTCAGCCTCCCACTCGATTCAACTTGATTTGAGGGTCAAATCGACTCGGGATTTGAACTAGAAGTGGGTGAGGGGATGACAAGAACTATAAATGCGCTCGCTCTCGCGTGCTGGATTTTTATGCATAATAAAATGTATGCATCGGGCGCATGTGTGCTTTTCTTGAATTTTTGAATTGAGCATGTGCGTGCGCTTCCTTTGGATTCTGATACGTCAATTTTATAAACATTTTGTATATATTTTTTTCCCTTTTGACAAGTATTTTTGGGGCTAAGTGGAATGAACTAATAGGCGTTTGGAGATGCCGATCTCAAGAATCATTTGCGGATGAAATTTCAGTGATAACAGATGCCCCTGATGTGTGAGGTTAGGAGCATATGTATATTAGAAATACATCAATGTTTCTTCTAATGAGAGCACCTTTGTAAGAAAGAGCGGAGAAGAACTCAAGAGTGATCCATTGGAAGGAGAGGGGAAACTTTGAGACCTAAACCTTTCGCTAGGTGTGGAAAATAAAACTGTATATAAATGTGAGGCAGGCATGTCCCATGGTCGTATCATGTAACTCAAATGTGTAAGTCAGTAACTGAAGCTATATGATGATGTATATAATTGCAGCCTCTGGCAAATTGATAATGGAAGATGACAATTTCGATGGTGAATGTGACTGAAAAGAGGGGATGACACCTATAAGAAGTGTCGATGACTCATATGTAATTGATGGCCCAACAAATTTCAGAGGTTGTCGGCTAGTATAAAACAAATCCGCATTGAATGCAAAGTAAGACCCACCGCAACACGAGATTGTGTTGAAGCTGAATGTCGTGGGGGTCAACGACAACATATATCAATGATGGGTCTATCTGTTCTGTTTGAGACTCCTCATTGTAAAGGTAATTAGAGTCAAGATACTGCCACCCTTTTGGAAACCTGCGGGTGATGTTTGACAAAAGGATACGACTCCAAGAAGCAAAGGGCTTCAAGAAATCCACTAGATGAGATGAGTAACTGATGAGGTACATGGACGAAATCAATAAGTGGGAAGACTCAAGACTTCTCTTTAGTTGTATATATGAAGCGCATGAGTGAACAATCATGGAAAACTAGATCTAGTGTCAAGAGGACGACTAGACGTGGGTTAAAATTGGTCCAGAGGCGTGACAAAGTAGAAAAACTCGAGATCATGGGTACATTGACTGTGGGATACTCGAGGTTTTTATGGATGTTGTCAAGAAGGTAAGGAATTCCCCAACTAAGGCTTACAGGCTGGATTTTCCAGGAAAGGAAGGTCACTAAAGGTGACAACCAAAAGCTATGTAAATGTTAAAAAGGTTCTTTGTACAATTACTAAATGAATAAATAATACCTTGGGGATACTTGAAGATAGAGAAATGGTGCCCCAAAGGTAAGATGGCTCTGGCCTCGTGGAGGGCAAGCTGGGTGGAGAATTGCGGAGGGTGGGGCCCCATATGGGTTTTATGTAAGGAGGTAAATGAATGAGGGAAATTCTTATGCATTGGGAAAACTTATTGTGGTTGAAATGGAGGGTTAATGATACCGCAGAGGCACAACCAAAATGATAATCGCGGAGAAGATAATCTAGGATCAGAAAAAACTGATGCTGGCGAGCTCCGACTGAGCCACGGTTTGGGAAAAAAGGACTATATGGCCGCAGGGTCTACAATGCCACCTCATTTGTACCCGCTTCCATAGTGAGTTGACGAGTTTTGAGTGAGATTTGGGAGATCTCGCAGAGTTCGAGCTAACCGATCCGTGAGGCCAGGAGAGCCGTGTTAGTGGTCTCATCCTCCTCGCATAGTAGTTAGGATTTCTTTTTTGGGTAGGGTTTGTATGGAGGGTCGTACAGGGTTTTTTTTATGGGTGTGGGCCCCCATGTACATGGGTGATCTGGAAGTATGTGTGCACAAGTGCGCACCTTCCGTCTGGATAGCCATGCATGGGGGAGCATGAATGAGGAAAATAGGTGCTCATTGGATGCGTGTCTGTTGGCACAGCTGTAATACCAGTGCGCGAATCAGGTAGAGAACAAAAGCATGAATGCGCCGGTGCCATGCACATTGATGTACAACTATGCAAGTAGAAGACACGCATATGTGCGCGCCCGTGAGGGTGACAACCGCATTACGAGGAAAAGCTAGGGGTTTTTTGAAAAAACTTGTATTTTTGGAAGTTTTTCATTTTATGAATTATGATGGCTAATCATGTTGTTTGTTTGAATGTAGGTGATCATTTTAGGATTCTAGTCCACTGGAGGGAGAGGGATCGGGCATGCCTCAAGGAGGCGGTGAGGGATGAGCCGAGTGTTCGAGGACCTTTGGAAACCTATGGTTGCTAAAGTTCTTTGACTGTCCACTATTACGAGCACATGAGTACTTGTTGAAGTTTTTGATTTCCATGTGGAGCAATTTCGCCGTAATGTTTCCATTGCGGGGAGCAATTGACATTCTACGATGGAGAATGCTCCATTTCCTAACATGCTCCTTTCGGGAGGCCCTCACCGATGATCCCCGCCCGTGGGAAACACACTTGAAGACTCTTTTGCATGAACATACCTGCTCAGCCGCACTTTTATGTCGCCTAGTCGTGTGGATTAGGGCGATGGATGCACTACGAATCGCTGCATTGCGCAACACGATCATGAGGATTCGATCCTTAGCTACTTAGCTAATCGCTGGGTGGGTCAATTGAGGATTGGCGCAAAGAGAATTGGTGGAGAATTTTTCCTGGTTGATGTTGCATGCTAAGATGATGGGGAAGCTCAACTAGTCTCAGGCCTCCGACTCAGATGAGTTTTCCTTTGGGTGGATCTTGGTTTCATGGTTCTTAGAGAGGGTTCCCATGTTACACCCTAGAGTGTTGTTGTTGCTGACGGTTGATGGGCTGCATTCTCGACTGATGAGGTGGGCATTGATTTTGGTAAGACATGGACGTGGGGAGGGTGGAAATTATTTATGGCCGATATGGTGCAGTGGGCTCGTAAGATGCCAGAGATTACATCGCGAGATCCAGATGGTGGGATGTGATCATCAGCCATGACCTATATATATGGTTTTTACTCTTCTTGAGAGGATTGGGACCATAGAGGCATGTTAGCATAATTTATGTTTTGATTTTGATAGTATAGAATATTTTTTATGTATGGATGGATGCTATCATTTGTTTGTATTGTGTGTAGATGTGGGGTCACGAGGTCGAGGTGGAGCTGGTTAGAACACCGACTTTTCAAGGGCCGGTGAGACCACCACGAATGGGAGAGAGGCATAATAGGGACAAGGCTGGTGCGAGGCCAACCGATGATGCAAGATTTGGTAGGAGACGTAGATTTGACAACCCCGATGCAGGTTCGTCACATGCACCTTAGGGAGAGGTCAGCGGGGTGTTTGAGTATTTCCACCAAGCTGAGGTGGTGTTACAAGGAGTGCCCGAGGGCATGTGGACTCGTGTCTAGGATGAGGGAGTCTTGATAAGTCCATGGATTTCTAGTGGAGTTGCGGATCCCCGATCCACAGAGCAAATCAGAAATGGGGAAGCTATGATCATGACTTCCGTGATTCGAGGACCCCCAGCTGGTGGGGAAACTCCTTCAGATAAAGGACCTGGTGGTGGTTCTCTAGAGGCACCCAAGCGAGGATCTTGTTCTATATTTTTGTATTTATATAGGTCTGCAAGACCATTTTGTATAGGGTAGTGTGACACCTATTTCTTACCGATAGGGATGAGGGGCCTTACTCCGGCCTATGGGCTATATACATTTTGTACCATTTTTTGTAAACATTGATGATACAATGAGTCAAAAGAGATATATATATATATATATATATATATATATATATATATATATATATATATATATATGGGATATACATGTTTAAGATCTCAGATGTCTTTGGCATGCGATGATGTTTTGTGATGCTTTTTATGATGTCTAATCTATATGTCGTGACAGATTTTGATGATTTATGTATGTGTAATGGTGTCTTGATGATAAATGCCATCTAACACTAGGTTAGCCATATTATCTCTATTTGATTGAATTGTCGAATATGTGTAAATTTTAATTGAATCAAATGTTTTAGATACAAGTCTAACTTGCGTGCATTTAAGCGAAGAGGAAAGGATCGTGGACGTGGTACACATTGTTGAGATGTAGGACCACAAGATGGGAATCTAATAAGACGCTAAAGTGGCGATATGGAGGTGATTTGCCTCAAAAAGGAGGCCAATGAATATTGAATATTCTACTCTGGTTGCTGTCATTGAGCCCAAAACACATGCTCCTTCCGTTGAAGTGGAGTAGTTCATGTTAGTGGGTATAGAGGGCCCAAGCCGCCGAAGATTCCTGCGTCCACTGCCAGGATCCAAGTAGCATAACCACGTAGGCCGATGGAGGAAGAATATATAAATAACACAAATGGTAGATCAGACATAAGGCATGGAGGAAGAAGGAAGGTTAAATTCGTTTTTATAAAATATGTAAAAAAATAAACTTAGTAGAAGGACCACGCCAGCGAAAATTTATTTAAGTACAACCCTTTAATGGGTTCTTTGAGAGGATAACATTCAGGGGAGGCCAAGATGTATGTTCCTTTAGTGAGGCAAAGTTGGACGACGTAGGTTCCATGCCATAATGACATTAATTTCCCATGGGTCGAGGGTATCGTGGAGAGATATCATAGTATGACAAGGTCCTTCGTTAAAATGAGCCGGCTGACGTATCGGTCAAGGGGTGGCCTTCACCTTCACTTTTAGTCAGCTTCATTGTTCCAGAATGAAGACCGATGATATTCATATAGTGAATCTAAGCTCAACAAGCACTGCTCCATTGGAGAGTACAGGTAATAGTTCAATAGTGGTGCGTAATGTGGAAATTTACACTCGATGGGGAGAGTGGCCTCAATCCCATGGACAAGATGAAATAGTGTAAAACCAGTGGCAGTTTTAACTACCATGCGATAAGACCATAGTGCTGAAAAAAACATATGATGCCATTTGGTCTTATGTTTGTTAGCCGTGTGTTGCAACATGGTTTTGAGACTCTGAGCGATCACCTCTACCTGTCCATTGGATTGAGGGTAGGATGGGGACGCGAACTCGTCAGAGAAGCTCAACTTTGAGGAGAGTTCATGAAGATCTCATTCTCAAAGTACTTCCGATCGAGACTAACTCAGAAAGGGACTCCAAAGCGGGAAATGATGTGGCTGGGAAGAAAAAACGTGTCGTAGTGTCAGTGGTGTTGAAGGTAGACATGGATTTGATCCATTTGCGAAGTAATTGACTTCCACGATGATGTAATTATTCCCATTTCTATATGGAGGGTTGAAAGTCATGAAGTCTATGCCTTATTTGCAAAAGGGGCCGATAGTTATGACTGGGTGAAGAAGAGTAGGTGGCACTCGTGCTTTGTCGGTATAAAGATAATTTTACACGCTTCACCATCAAAGTGGATGCAGTCAGAAACAATGCGGGCCAGAAGCAGTTCGCTCAATGATTTCTTTATGGCGAAATTCCAGAGAGGTGGCTACCGCGAAGCGCTTATTGTGGAAATCATTCAAGACTCATTGGCTTTGTCAATGGTTAGACATAAACAATTATGGTGTCGACCCCACGTGGATATAAGATGTCACGAATGAGGAGATATCGAGGGGCCTAATGGAGAATGCACCATGATCGTCTCGAGAGAGGTGATTACCAAACTTCTATAAGTTCGGCGTAGACAAGAAGGTCTCCATACCAATGGTCATCCGATGGGATGTAGAAAAGGTGTTCGCTGGAAAGTTCAGATTGACGGAACTAACAAACATCCGAGGGAAACGTCAATACGAGTTCAGTGAGGACGAGTGATTTCTTTATTTTTGGACGAAAAATCTAGGTTGTATTCCTCGGCGATTTATCGACCGTCGTGCAAATTTGCCACACTCTTCAGACTTAGAGTAATCGCGATGGGGTTGGAACTTACGACTTATATAATGACAATAATTTTGGACTGTGAGGGCGAGTTTTTCTTCATGGTTTTATTTCAGTGGTTCCTGAAAGGTTTTACTAATGTAGTAAATAACATGCTCATGACCATCATCATCCCCTAGTTGGACGAGAACTCGTTCTACTGAGACGGCTGAGGCCCATAAGTAGGAGATGCTGGACCGTGGTCATAGTTGGGTGGGCTAATCAATGGGGCGTTGGAGAGAGCCACTTTTAAATCATCAAAATAAGTTTGCGCATGTTCATCCCATTGAAATGGGATATCACACGTGATAAATAAAAGAAACCATACATCGAAAGGGTGTAATATGTATCGCCATGTACCTATTTCTGGCCTTTGCAGGCTCCCATGCTGGTGAATGGTGTCCTTTTGTTAATGGGGATGGGTTTGGAGACCCACGACGTATGCAATGGGGTATATGAACCCAACATGCCAGAGTTTTGTCAATTTTTCTTTGATGGTCAGCTTGTTGCTTTGGAGGGGCAATGGTCGCTGATTTCCCTGACGACATGGGTGATACACGTTATGTGTCGCATACAATATCACCGGATAACAGGCTGATCAAGGTCGGCATCTCCGGTATGACTAGGAAAAAAAATGTCCCAGTATTCCTAAAAAAGAGCTTTATAAGCAATGAGGTCCTTCAGGAGAGAATGTGACACCAATGATGATTTCCTCTATGATTCATGGTTTGATGGAAATGTGAATTTGACGAGGGGGAAATGTTGGCCATGTTGCCTTCAAAAGCATCAGGGGTAGGGATAAGGTTGTTGAACCAGTTTATATGCCCGGACATGATGAAATCCTTTGTTTCGATTGCACATATGGAGCCTTGGCTAAGAGGGTCAAAGGATCTGAGAGAAAAGCACTGTGATGGAGCGTATTCCATGGACAATCGAGGGTAGATAGTTCTTTGAGGATATATTCATCGTAGTGTAAAAATGAAAGAACATAGGGATCCGGGGAAGGATTTCATTGGCGACTTCAATCGCGGTGATTATATTCTGGTGGTGAAGATGTAGAGGGGTTATTGCAACTATGGTGCGATGGCATGTTTTTCATAAACCAAATGTCTAGACACCGTGGGTTGTAAAATGTGGTTGGGGGTAAAATTTCAAGGAGGAAATGAACCGAAGAATTGGGGAGATTTGGGGGAAAATCCTTAGACAACCTATCCATGAACCATGGAGGTCGTATGACTCGTGCTCTAGGGATGATGTGGAAATTATCTAGAGATGGAATAGGAGGAATCACTTGCATCACGGGAAGTGAAGTGGCTAAAGATTTTGAATAAGGCCATTTGGCGCAGTTTGTATTCAATGATCATAGGACACCGAAATGTGAAATGATCAGGTGATTCAAAAAGAGCGTTGCTGGCACCTCATCCGTTCATTGACTAAGGTCATGACATAATGAATGTCGCATGAACTGGTACTCAATGACGTGGTTGGAGAGGAGTTTTGATGAAAGCTTACGACATCGCTAGTGTCTCATCAACCGAGGTAGTGCAAGTGGAAATGATGAGACAGTGCCATACTCCAACATATGCTACTACGTGAATTCTGTTCATGTTCTTCCGGGGATGTAGGCAGAACAAGTGCCTGGAATAGCGATGAGCGAGGTGGTTTCTCTCAAAGACCACCACGAATCGCAGAGAGAGTGATATATCGTAGGTGTCCTCTCGCGATAGTACAAGGAGGTTAAATTGTGATAGCGGAGGGTGGTTCTTTCTTCTTCCACCTACTGCGGTAGGGTGTTAAAGGGTGGCTGCAGCGTTGAGCAGCATTGACCCTTTCTATCAGATTCCTTGTTTGGGGATAGGATGGTTGGGGACCATCGCGGTCGGGTGCAGATACCTACCGTAATGGAAAATCCATGTTGGGAAGCGGTAAGACTTCGCTACCTAAAAATATTGTACAATTCCAAGTGGGGGTAGAAGAAGGGTATCGAGTGAGGGCTTGGGGATGGTCTATGAACCCAGGATTTTCTCTCTGAAGGTGAAATCGGGGTAAGGTGTGTTGTAGGTCTCTCGTAATTTCTGAGATAATATTCTTCAACTGGTGGGCTGATCGGGGTGGAGAAATCGCGGGAGGATAGACTCCAGCCAGCCCATCAGAATATAATGATAATACTAATTTGTGCCGAGGTGTATGAGTGGTGGTACCCATGGTATGTCCAGCGTTGATGGGCTGGCTGAAAATTCCGGGGCCCATATCTATGAGTGGAAAGTAGACGCATAGAATTAGTGGACAAGAGCATGTTATTGATGTTGAGAATGGTTAGGCCTGTGAATGCAAAATTTATTCGATGGTGATGATATTCCTATTATAGGGGAACATCATCATTTGAAGTACGTACATTACAAACTCTTCATAGTGTACATGTAGCTATGTTCAAACAATATGTTGTAATCGAGCAGGGCATTGATAACTTCAATATCGAAGAGGATAATTTTTTCCCCAAGTTCAATGGGACATTTTGAAAGATCCCTTCAGATATGGATAGTCATCCATCATAAGCTCTCAAAGTGATGTCGGATAGTATTAGCTCAGGGGAGCCAAGTTTCCATAATTGCTTTGTACATGATGCATGTGGATGAACATTCATCGATGATAAGATCGGTGAACTGTGATGTTCCAAATATTGATTGGTATTTGGAAAACTACCAAAGTGGGGAGAGACGGGTTCTGCCACCCATATCAAATGTGATAAATTTAGTATCAGCAGAGTTGACTGCCCCCAAGGCAGAAAACAATGATTTTATCTGAGGACAGGTTTGGAGGACCTACAATACTGACATGGTTGTAAGAGATTGCACCAAGTCATCAACAAGACTGTAATTGTGTGCCACCCAAGCCTGAGGGTTGTTGAAATTCCATCGTAATGGAATGCGAGGAATACAAATGGGTGGTTCAATATTAGGGAAAGGAATCATCAAAGGTTTTCGGTTGTAGTTGGAGCTTCTTTCGAAGTGGTGGGATTATATTCATGGGGTGCGCTGTATTGACGACTGTGTGTTTTCAAAAGAATTTCTTTTTCACTGGTAAGGAGGATATTGTTGTCAACCATATTTTTGGGTTGAGTGGGGCTCAGGTTTTGATACTGCACTATTTGGGGTGGAGCAAGGTGTACCTCACGCTGGGTATTCATCACACCTTGGTGTAGAATAGGTTTTTCATCACAACCGGGGTGGTTTCTTGCAACATCACAGGGGCCTACCGAGGGGCAGGTGGTGCTTGAGGACGTGGTGCATTCATGGAATGTTTCATCCGCTTTGAAGTTATAGATTTGGGGAAATGGTGAGTATAATGACCATTCTCATCGCAAAGAGCACAAGGGAAGTTCGCCTCGAGCTTTTGTTGTTCCTCCCTTGGCATTTGTTTTATTTCCTTGGGGCTCTTTGGTTCCGCCATTCGGTCTCCTCTAAGCGTGTTGGTTCTCATGGGGGTTGTTTCTCCGGTCTTGGGTCATTATTGTTTCCAGTTTTTACCTTTATTTTTGCATTATTCTTCCGATGGGATGGATTTATCAGATTAAATTGTTCAAAATTTTGAAATTGCTAAATGGGAGAGGGATGAACAAAGTTAACCCTAGTGTGTGGTTGTCCTTGTGGAGGAGCAATGGGCTGTGGAGGGACAAGAAATGGAAAGTATGGATTATTTTGTGGTAATGAGCCATAGGGTGCATGGAAAGGCGTAGCACTTTCACTAGTGCTCATGGTGTAAGCTGAGGTAGAGGGGGTACTAGAACTTGGTTGAACAACCAGGGGCATCATGGGTGTCGATGCAGGTCCACTCATGTGTGGGGGGGGAACAATAGGGTATGGCTGCTGATAAGGGGGAGGAGGGTAATAAGGGGGTCCTCCATACATCTGTGGATTTTGGGGTGTACTGTACATAGGTGGTCATTGGATGTATGGATGGTGATGTGTTGTGGTACCAATCAATCCATCCATTGAGTGAGACATCCCGGGTTTGTCCTAGCCCAATGGTACGAGTATCGGGGCATTAGGTAGTACTGCATATAGGTATCCTGACTATGCATAAATGAGGTTGTACTGTTGAGCCTTGCCGATGGATTCCTCTTCAGATTGGGGGAAGGTGGAGGCCACATATTTGGCAAGGAGAGGGACGAGTGATCTGAGAAACCAATCGAGGCATTGTTGTTTGGTGGTTTTTGGTTTGCATAAACTACGTCACCGATGCCATTCGTGAATGTGGTCAGTGATATGTGTGGATGAGGTTTGTTTAAACTCAGAGAGAAGTTCTAGACCATTGTGAAGGTGAATTGGTAGTTGAAAGGTCAAAATTTTTTTGGTCAACGATTCAAAATTCACATAGGACCCTGATTTTTTGTTTACATACCACTTGGTTGATGGGCTTGTGAGTGTGCACTGAAATAACCTTAAACAGACGGAGTTGTCTATGATGTTGTTTGAAGAGAACCATAAGTGGAAGGTCATGATATGATTGACGGGATCTTCTCCTGCCTTTCCTTCAAACTTTGGAATGTCTGAAGGTAGTTTGGTGGGCATTGCAGGCCATGTGGGGTCGTGCAATATAGGATCATTGGTGAGATTACTTAGATACGGTATGTTGAGGGAGGAAAAATATGGCATGTGGAGTGGCGGTGGAGGATTAATTCAGGCCATGGTGTGAGAAGGTTGTGTACCTGACCCTTGAGAGGGGTTGGGTGGGGTTGTACTTCCCCCTTGAGAAGAATTTTTCCCCCTACTTCCTTGTAAAAGAGAGCTAGTGGATGGTTGGCATTGAGAATTGGACCCAAGTAAAGTGGAACCAAGTAAATCTGATCCCAATATAGTATCAATCACAGGGGTGTGAGAGGGTTGAGCCGATGAGTTGGTAAGACTAGGAACGCCTCCTAGGATAGGAGGGAGGTTATGAAAGCATCTGGAATGACGGGGAATATGTGGGTCCCCTATGATGTCTGACTAGAAAAGTGAATGTGTGCTGATGGTGATGAGAGAAATAAATGAACAAGAGTCTTTGTATAATTTGTATCTTCACAATATATCTCACAATCGTATGTAATCACAAGAGAATAATATATAAATCAATTGAAAAGAAGCATACATGCGGGTAGGTGGATTTTGTTCACGTGGGAGAAAAAAACACAAATGCTCGTGTCCTAAGAAGACAAAACGTCCTTCCTCTCAAATAGCACTGGACTTTCCAATAGCACTCAATAGTGGGGTTTGAAGCCACTAAAAGAGGAACTAGTGAAGGATGAAACAATTAGTTATAATGAGGGGAAGAGGGTGCAAATCCCGAAAGAGTTGGCGATATTTCCCGATAGCCACACATAATCTGATCAAGGTGCAATTGCAACCCACAATTTCCACCTAGGTAGATGTCCTAAAATTTGGCCACTAGGTACCTCGGTCAAAGTGCGACATTTAGATTTTCGGCCTCAAAAATGGGTCACAGGTTGGATCCCTTCCAAGAGGTGGGTGCCTCAAAGGGGGACGCGCAGAACAACCAGACCTTGGCCTTTGACCCTTCATGGGTATCTCCCTTCCTTATGGTGTAGGAACACTTGACTTGGAGGATTTCAAAGTTCCCTATTTGTCTTCTAATGTTTGAATATGTGAGAACCAAATAACGAGGATTTATTTGGATGCCTATCCCCGAGATCCTACCTAGACTAAAATATTTCTTTTGGCACCTCCCATGAAGGAAACCTAAGTGAGTTTTTTAGAAAAAAATTAGATGTGGTTGTTTGAGAGATTGGGGGTGTGAACCAATCTCGTTTGAATTAAGTGGGAGTGGATAATTCCTTCAAGAAATAGTGGGATGTTTCAAAATCCCTTGGGAGGAAACCTACTTCAATCTCCACAATTCGAGATGAAGTTATGTGAGTGAGTAGTGACTTTGTGTGTGAGGAAGTGATAAAATGTGCCAAATTTTTAATAAGTTAGGTGTCACCTTGCAACATGTGGACTTTGTGTGGTCCTTTACAAGTCTTGATTACCTATCTTACTAGATGCCATTGGTACAACCTTGCGGAATTTTAAAGTCCCTAAAGAACTAGCATGTGGACATATGGGTCCTTACTAATCCTTGAAACTCCCTAATGTGATTTAATCTAAGAAAGACTTAAAAGAATATCCTAGATTGCAAGCATCTGTGCATTTATACGCCCATTACAATAATCTTTAAACTCCCCTAGTGATGCAAACTAAGAAAGTAGCTTCAAAAGCTATCCTAATCTTTGCAAGATGTGGTCATGTATGGGCCCTTACAATTTTAATATGATTTGAAAAGAAACTAAGAGGGGCCCTAGGGGGGCTTTGTCCTCTCCTAAATATTTTGTTTTTAAGGGAGATGAAATCTTCCCTCAATCGTTTTTATGTTTCTCAAGATTTCTCTATGGTGCAAGAGAAGAGAATACTCAATTATTGAAGTTTAATTTCTATTCCCAATGCAAGTGTTTATATATGTGATAGAAACTGATCTTAACTTAACTTTTACAATCAAAACAAGCCATCCATGTGGAAAAATGAAAGCAAAAGAGGAGAAACATAGTTCTTTTTAACCCCTTAAGTGCCTATGTTTTGACTAACCCTTCATGTGGAGAGGGAATCTAAGTGTGGTTCATTTACAAATTGCATAGAATCAATATTTAGAAGGCTAGGGGCCTTTCAAACATCACAAAAAACTCTTACAATGTTGGTTTTATGGATAGATGCACGTGCCCCAGTTAAGACAGAGGCGCATGTGGCACCAATGAACAGAGAAATAAGGGTATGTTGGCACACTGTGTGCATAATGCACTGGGAAACACAGTGTTGTTGGCGCACATTGCTCAGAATATGCGCATGTGGGATGGAAAACCCGCGCACGTTCTGATACGCGTCCGGGAAGAAAATTTTAAATGAAATTCTCCTCTTCCAGCTCCAAATTCATCTCTTTGTAGGTAGGAATGGGACGGTTATGATCCTTGCAAGGTAAATAAATAAAAAATAAGTGCTCAAACAACCCAAATAGGGACGAAATTGATACCTTTCCCTAGTACGATTGCCAATCTGTTGTATCCTTTTCACCACTTGAATGAGAAAAAGAGGGACACTTGCAAGTCTAGTTGGGTCAGCTGAACAGGACAAAAGTTAGTGTATGAGTCAAATTACTCAATCACATGAAATAAAAAACAACTAAACTAATAATAAATAAAGAAACAAAACTACAATGCATAAGGAAATTAGAACCAAAATTAATCAAACAATTGACCAATATTCATGCCACCAATGGATAGATTGTATTAGTGGGAAAACACCAAGAAAAAAGGTGGACTTATGGATCCCTTCTTCCTCCAAGGAAGAGATCTTGAGTCCCCTATGTGAGAGCTCTTCTTACAAATGGAAAACTAGAAAGGAAATGGTGAAGAAATCCAAGCTTATTCCCTCAAGAGGTGAGGTGAATAACTTAATGAGATGATGCTAGTATTCTCCAAGAAGGAAAGAGGTTCCATGTAGGAGAATAGAGGTAGAATAACAATACAATGAGACAACCATGGCCTCTTTTTATAGAAAATATTTGAGGCATTATCCAACCAGTCTTTAGTGTGAACAAGGGGCCCTTTAGGGCACCCTTAGGTCTTTGACCAACCCACTCAGATTCAACTCAGATTTGAGGGTCAAATCGACTTGGGATCTGAACCAAAAGTGGGTGAGGGGCCGACAAGAACCATAAATTCACCATTCTCAGGTGTGCACGGTTTTTTGCGTACACAATCGTGCATTAGGCGCATGTGCACTTTTATTTCATTTTTGATTTGAGAATGTGCACGTGCTTCCTTTGGATTTTGAGTGCATGTCAATTTTATAACCAATTGTATAGTTTTTGTGCCCTTTGGACATGTATTTTTGGGGCTATGAATGAACTAATAGGTGTTTGGAGATGTTGGATTCAGATGGAATTTCAGTGATAACAAATGGTCCCAACCAATGCATGCACAACTTGCAAGGATGCTTCTAGTACCAACTGTCATAGAGTAGGACCTTGTCTTCTTGTGCAAATGATTTAGTCTTAATGTGTCTTTCATGCCAATATTTTTTCCTTTCTTTCTCAACT
The DNA here is from genome assembly GCA_010110895.2 of Picea sitchensis. Lineage (NCBI taxonomy): Eukaryota > Viridiplantae > Streptophyta > Pinopsida > Pinales > Pinaceae > Picea > Picea sitchensis. The sequence continues at coordinate 23,106 of SNQJ01S0071014.1, forward strand.
GGCTGATGAAAGTATGCTAAAAACTTGGTTTCTTCAGGTTCTTATAACTCCATGAGTCTCTACGCAACTAATTCTTCCTCCGATATATGGGTGATGTTTGCATTGTGAAAACTTAGAGTGATGAATTTTGCAGGAAACACAACCACTTTCCCATAAATTAGCTGAAAAGGCGTGTACCGGTGGAGTTTCTTTGTGGTAGTCATGTAAGCCCATAGTACTGCTGGAACTATGTCATCCCAATCTTCCTTGTTTGTGCAACAAACCTTTGTTAACCCTCTCTCCAGAATCTTGTTGAACACTTCTACTATTCCATTGTCTTGCGGGTGATAGGGACTTCTTTTATGATGTTGGATCAAGAACTCTGTTGTAAGATTTTCTATAGTGCTACTAATAAAATGAGGTCCCTGATCACTGGTTAGACTCCTAGGACATCCAAATTGAGTGATAATATTCTAAAAAATGAACCTAACAACAATATCGATCGACCAGTCCTGAATAGTTGCTGCCTCAACCTAATGTGTAAGGTATTCTTTTGCAGTAATAATCTACCTAGACTTTGAATGTTTAGATGTGGGGTTGATCGRCCCAATGAATTCAATCGCCCACTTCTTAAATKCTTGTAAAGCTCGAACTRGTTGAAGTGGCAATTCATCTCRTCGTAACGGCTTACCCACTCTTTGACAAACATCGCATGATCTAGCATATGCCTTTGCATCTTTGAAGAGCATGGCCCAACATAGTCTAGCTTGGAGAAATTTATGCGTAGTGGCCTTTCCTCCCACATGACCTCCCACAACTMYGTTGTGRCACTCCCCCAAAATAGCCTATATTTCATGGTCCAAAACACATCTCCTGAGGATACTATTGAGTCCTAATTTGTTTAATTTTCTTGCAATTAACYAATAGTCCGCTACTCTAACCACCATATGGCATTTCTGGGTTGCAAAATATGTTTCTGGGYWATCCCTTGTACTTAATAAGACTKCTATGTCTTCCAGGTATTCTGGTATGGCCTCAACCCAAAAAAAATATGCATCTGGGCGCTGATCATTAACTGCTCCACCACTTTCCCCTGACTCTAATATAGACAGGTGATTAGGTCCTACGTTGCATCTCCCAAGMTTAATAACGACTTCAAAAGAGAATTCCTGAAACAATAGAAACCATMTACAAATTCTCCCTTCGAACACAGGTTTGTTAACTAGATATTTCAATGYAGAATGATACGTAAAGAACTTAAAATGAGAGCCTAAAAAATAATGTCTAAATTTCTACAAAGAATAAATCATGGCTAAACCCTCCCTTTCTGTCGTTTTGTAGTTGTGATCAGCTTGTGAAAACTTCCTGCTCGCAAAACAGATAGGATGGTCCATGGCTCCATCTCCGGGTTGCGCTAAGATAGCTCCTAAGGAAATACCTGAACCATCTACGTGGACGTGAAATTGATTTTCCCTGTTTGGGAATATCAGAATAGGTTCTTTGATGAGATTCTCCTTTAGGGTTTCAAACACTTTATCACATTCTAGGGTCCATTAGAATACTTTGGCCTTATTTAATATATTTTCTAGTGGTGCGGTAATATTTGCATATCTCCTGGTGAACCTATGTTAGTACCCTATGTGTCCCATCGTGGAACACAACTACTTAACACTCGTCAATGGTGGAATGTTCACAATGACCACTACTTTGGTTGGGTCTACCAATACTCCTCTACATACTATGTGGCCTAACAAATTTCCATGTGGCACACATAAGATACACTTCCTAAGGTTCAATGATATCTGTAGTTCTCTACATATGTCAAACATCAGACGTAGTAGGGCTACATGTTCCTTGAGAAAACTATATACCATCCAATCATCCATATAGACTTCTATAAACTTGTGAATAAATTCTCAGAAAGTTGCTATTACAATTCTGGAGAAAAATGCAAGGGAATTCTTTAAGTTGAATGGCATCACATTGTATGCAAAATACCCCCATTCTGTTATGAATGTGGTATTCCTTTTGTCATCTTCAACAATCTTCACTTGGTGGTATCCTGAAAATCCATCTGTAAATGAGTATGCTTCTTTCCCCGCAACTTGTTATAGCATGACCTCGTCAATAAAAGGTGTTGGGAAAGGGTCATACACACAGGAAAAATTAAGGCTTCTATATTATACACAGACCCTAATATCCTCTGTTCCTTTCTTTATTTGGATGACTATTGGGATGACCCATTCTGCTTCTTCTAGTGCAAAAATAAGTCTAGCTTCCAACATCTTGTCTATTTCCTTTTTAACCTTCTCTTTTACTCAGGGGTTAAGTCGGTATGGTCTATGCCTCATAATATTTGATCATGGTTTTAATTCGATTTTCATTTCTCCCATAGCTCCTTCGATCCATTTTAACTCTGAAAATGTCTTTGGGAACAGATCCTCATATTCCCGCAACAAACTCTGTATTTCTTGACTAGTTTGCTCATACCGATAATCTCCTATGTCTATCTTAGGTTTCTCTATGGTCCCTATATTGACTTTGCACAACTTCAAGGGGTGATTATAAGAACCATCAATGTGGCTCGGTATGATGTTCTGAATTTCTCTGTTCCCTTTTGTCTCTTTAATGGCTACGTTTCTTAGTTATTATAAATCATCTGGGCTTTCCAAATCCTTCTCAATATTATAACATTCTATAGTTCTCTTATCTAAGCTTAGGTGAATATTAGTTTGAAGTTCTCGACCATGGTTTTCACATACCACTAGTTTTGATTTATGATTACTATTTTCAGTAAAAAGAAATTCTTTAATTCTCTGCAGGACTATGTCAAGCTTAGGGTACTTACTTGTAAAAGAGAAGTCCTTGCAAAAGTGATCTGCCAATGGTTTCCAATCCCTGGTCTATCTTCTTTTTTCTTAATGCATGAACCAAGCTTTCGAGATTGGACCTAGTGAGTGGGGAAATACCTGAACCCATAAACGAGAGGGTATTTCCACAACTTTCCATTGTGTCACACACTGTTCAATATGTACTTTAGGATCAAACTCTCCATTGAAAAATTACGCAACTTGGAAATTTGTCCGCATCTCTGATTCCAGCTGCTCCTTATCCAGAAACCTATATTTAATAGCTTGCTTCACATCGTCCCAATTTATGAGTAAGGCTTTATGATTGGCCCACCATCTGGCAGGGGTGTATTGAAGGGATAAATCTAGTAATGTGATCCTTTGATCCTCTATTACCATTTCTTCCATGCTGAGCAGAAAGATATCAAGTCTTGAGGTACCATCATATAGTGGGTGTTCTCTGGCCTCAGTTCCAACCCATATAGTTTTCCTAACAGTTGCACATCTCCTTGAGAATATTTCATATGAGCCTTGCTTCCAGCTATCAAATCCCAGTTATGAATCTTCATCTGCTGACTAAATACTCCTCTAACTTATCGATCCATCAACAATAGGATTTATGTAGTCTTTTCTTGTTCCTACTGTTATAGTGTACAACTGATATAAGTCTTCTCCCTCCATATTGTCATCCATTGGCTTTGTATATCAGGGGACTACATAGGGATCCAAGGGTTGAACTACCTTGATTCCATCTGCTTCAAATGTCATGGTGTCTTTCTTTAGGTCGATTACTTCATAGTTGTCATAGGCCCAATCAATACCAGGTAGGGAAATATAAGAGTCCTTATCCCCCATGATCTCAATCACCTCAAAATCAGCTACAGTCTTCACTCCCGCAACATCTATTTCCACATTCTCCAATATTCCTATTGGAAAAATACAATACTGGTTGGCCATCCTTAGCTGGATTGGGGAATATGTCAATTGGGGTCTTCCTAAGGCTCCCCAAGTCTTTTTAGGTAGAATGTTAACATCCGATCCTAGATCTAACATAACATACTTAATATCAAATTTGTCTAGCTGGTCTATTAGTCTAAATTATTTTCTAGTTCATACTTTCCTTCTCTGCATCCTCTGAGTACTCTTCTCAAGAAGATTAGTACTTATTCTTGATTTTGTGGGTTTTTCATTCCCTAAAACTAGGTATAACGCATTGCACAACTTCTCTATTAATTGGTCGTTCCCGAGAATATCAGAGAATAATTGAAATCAAAGGTCGAATTTTTTTTGAGGTTGCTCAGGTTATCTTAGTATAACTATAGGGTTTCTAGGTGCAAGGGGTGAAGCAGGGACTTGCACAATCTTAGGGTAAATAATAGGCTGTGGGGGTTTTTCTTTCATCTCATGGGTAGGGATATTCTGAAATACTTCTATGGAATATTTAAAGAACAACTTCTGTTTCATAGGATCATACTTGTCTTCTTTATGTGCTTCTTTCTGGATCTGAGGTATATTATCAACATCAACTCCAGTCTTTGTTCCTCCTCGAGTGACGATATTGAGGTTGGGAAATTTTCCTTTACTAACTCTCTTGATTTATGCACTGATGAGTTTAGTTCCTCATTTATGTACTCGATCTTCCCATTTTGCAATTAGTTCTGGGAAGTATTTCGTTGCGTGCCCATTTGTTCTGTAGTGAGAGTACCGTGGCCGCCTCAGATGAGGACAGTCTCTAGCTATATGGCCTTGCTCATCATAGTTATAACATCTGCTTGGTTCTCTTCCCTCAGTTATTCCTCCTCTAAAGTCTCCTCTGGCTCCACCTCCTCGAACTCTTCCCAGTCCCTGAGGGGTTTCATTCACCCTAAATGTTGTTCGATCCAACCTGTCTGCAAGTGCATCCAACGCTCTACATTGATTAGTAGTATGAGTGGTAGATGTGCATAACTCACTGTGTATGATATTTG
>SNQJ01S0071014.1:40613-51703 GCA_010110895.2 Picea sitchensis
ATTACGAAAAATGACAGTTATGAAAAAAAGGCACCAAATGGTGGTATTTATGAAATTTAATGGAACGTACACAAACAACTCGACCACATTAATCGAAACCAAGGAATATTCTTCAAGAATATTCACAACATTTATGAAAGGCTATATATAAAGGGGAACACGAGAAACATATAACTTATTGTGAAATTGCAGAGATAGAGAGCACACAGAGCAAATGCGAATAGATGAGTGCATAGCGAAAACCAGTCGAAGCCATTCGACGAAAACTAACCAGTACCCATGATGGAACCACCACAGATGGGTGCGCTGAGCCAAGCAATGAATAAAACCTGTAGCAGGGTTAGAGCACATCAGGGAACCAGTGAGGTTGAGCTATAAGCCACACATAGGGGGGCATTCGTCGATGTTGATGTGATTCCCTCACCACATGAAGAACTAGCAAGCCCTACATCGGTGGAGGAAGAAATATGAGCCCCAACAACAACTGGTATGGACATCGATCCACGGGAAAGCGCACACGACTGACAGGCCGAAGATGCAGGAAATCCACAGAGACCTGTGAGGGCCAAATGATCCCATAGAGTAAATGGGGCCACCACGGTACAATTAGAAGCTGCTGCGCTAAGAAAACCACATAGAGAAGGTTTTGGTGGAATATATTACTGGCCAACCATAATTCTACGTTGAAGAGAGATAGATGGAGGCTGGGACCTCAAGTGATCCACCAAGAAGAAAGGGAAAGCAATCCATGGCGCGGTCACCGTGCCAATAGCCTGACAGAACAATAGTCCTACCGTGCATTCCTGAGGGGGTGTAGGTCATGCCTAACCTACTAGGATGCATGGAAATACTGCAGTACTCGGACCACAAGGTGGTCGATGCTGGAAAATTCCCATAATTTGTGCAACAAGTATATCTTGATAGCATATGCACAAGCCCCTTTGGTGACCCAATTTTACAACCAAAACAATGGGCAACCGTCCTAGCCAACACGTGCATTTTGAATCTGCTAGAAATTCCCCACTTTGGTAGGGGTAAAGAGGCAAATACCTATGTCAAGTAGTTGATGGTGGTCCTCCATAGAGGATTCTTATGGCTAGAGGAGCTTGTGTCAATAGACATAGAACTCATTGCCTTCATCATAGGTCTGCCAACTATCGGAGAGAGTTATGCAGAGTACCTAGATGATAAAACAAAGGAGAAATCCCTCGCCGAGGAAATGAATAAAACATATGGCACAGATAGGTGCTCACAGATGATCATTATAAAGAGGACCAATGACACCGCGATGAGAATGGACACCAAAATCATGGCCTGCAAGATGCTCCGAAAATTCCGCAAGGAGGAAGTCCCTACTGGGGTCATCCCAGCTACAACATAATGCGCTAGTGGCACTCTGCTCAGCTGGGCCCCCTATTTATTGAACCTGTTCCTCGATGAATTCCATGACGTGCAGGACTTGGGAAAAAAGTTCCACTACTCATGGTTGATCATTTTGATCGCATTAATCGGGTGGAAGGATCCCCCATACTCTCATTTTTGTGAGAACATAGGTCATTGTTGCGCAATGAAGTACACATAGGTGGGGAGAAAATTAGACCCCAAACATAGAAGTGCCAACATATGTACATTTTCTAGGTACTTCAGTGAAATACAAGTGAGCGTTGCGAATTATTGGAGAATTACTCTAGATGTGGTTGCACAATTTAGAGACATAGAAAACTTCAAAGCGACAAGGCACAATATGTGGATCCAAGCGTGTGGGGATACAAGGAAGGAATGGATACAATTAAGATACTCAATCCCTGAAGAAGACGTAGAAATGGCCATGAGGGATTGACACGATGACTGGCGGGTTCCAGTCTTAAATCAAGAAGTGCCTAAGGGTACAGAGGTAGACATAGGGTCAACCAAGACACCTGTAGGAGACAAAGTTGTGCCTAAGAAGCCAAAACAAATTCAGAAGCCAACACATCAGAAGTAGGAGAGTGTGCCAAAGAAAGATGCATAGGAAGGAACAAAGGACACTGTCCCAACAACACGAGAACAAGGAAGGGGGGATACAGCAACACAATAAACCCCCTTGACAACCACCCCATAGGAAAGAAGGAAAACCAAGAGGCCAATCATACATACATGGGGTTTGCGCAAGAAGCCCAAGGTGCACATGCAACTTCCCGATTATACAATCACCGAGGATGACACCGACCTCGTGGCAGAAAAATTACAGGAATGCGTATCTGAGGAGTTTGAAGATGCCCAACACCAAATATGCCGGATTCAGGAGGATATGGATGATATAAGGAAGATCCTATAACAGATCAGAGGATCTCACAAACCTGGAAGAGGGACATAGTCATTCTCACATGATCAGAAGCAGAAGCAAGGGCCATGCTGAACGAGCAGGATACCATCCAAACTATAGTGGATGAGAGCCCGACCTTCATAGTTACACCCAACATGGTGGAGATGGATGAAATGATAGCCCAGACACCACTGAAGGATCTGGCGCAAGTAGAGTTGGTATTGGAAAGGATACCAACCAAGGCACTGTACAAGCTTCAAGTCAGTGTCACGCAGGAGGTACAGTCCCGCATAGGAACATACGTAACACAATTGCAACATACGAATAATGGCAAGGAAGAATTAGAATTGGTAGTTGAGCAAGACAAGATCGAAACCAAGGAAGAAAAGGAATGCGCAGAAAGGCTAGAGAAGGTATTGAATGCAACATATAAATGAATCTTGAACAACAAACATGTTGTAGAGAGTAGTGTAGAGGATAATATCAACCTTATCATGCATACAATTGACCAATACATGTAATATATTGAGGAGATAAAAGAGAATCTCAATCCCATAACCCCACCCGAGGTCCTAGAGCAGAGGAAAATATAAGATGCACTCCAACTAGTAGAGATGGAGAAACAAGTCAACACAGTAGCAAAATTGTTTGAGAAAGTAGCATAGCTTTGGACAACACTGGAGGAAAATGAGCAGGTCCAACAGTGGGACCAGGAGGAAGTGAGAATAAATGCATCAATCCAGGGCCTTAAACAGAGGAAAAAGACAATGAGCATCACCGAGCAGCTGAAAATGACATAGGATATGAAGAAGTTGCAGGAAGAGATAAAAGTTGTGCAGACGTAGAATAAGGAACGACAGGCCCAGATGGAACCTCTCCAAGAGAAAGCAGTGGAGATTATCACACAATTGGAGGAGGAAAATAATAACACAGTGAAAATACAGGCAGAGTGCACAACAATCATACAAGAGAAGGTCACAACGCAAGCACTAGAGGCGCTAACAGAAAAATCTGTGCAGTTCCAAGCCAAAGGAATGGAACTTACACACAAGTTCCATAGCCTAGAAGAGGTTGTTGAGGGGGCACACATTTTTGGGGGCCTGTTGGGAACAAACCTACTTTGAGGAGATGCTAATTTTGGAGGAAAAACCCATAATGAGAAAAGTACAGATAGAAGGAAAATCAACATGTGCAAGGAAAGCATGCAAGGAATGCATGCAGGGAAACCTAACCACATTAGGGTTAGTGTTTTTGTTATAGAATGTAAGAGTTAGAAATTTAGATCCTTAGTCCATGTTCACGAGTAAAAAAGTGTGACCTTAGTCCATGCAAGAGTCTTGGTGTCATGATAGTGTTCATCATCATGAAAGAAATAAGGGTCAGCATTGGTCACACCCTTGGTCTTAAACTTATCATTATCATGTGCCTTGTCTCGAAGGGATGTACAAAAGGTTCCTTATGCCATTTTCACCCATTTGAGGGTCAAGTCAAGTGTCCAATCTACTTTCTACAAACTCACCTAAAAGTTCACAGTGTATCAAGAAGTACCTGTTGATACTGAGAGGGGGGTGAATCAGTATCAAGTACAATTTCAATTTTTTTTTCAACTTATACTTCAACCAGATTATATATTCAATTATATCCAATGAGCAATGAACAATAGTAGAAGAGTTACACCAATACAACACAATACACCATGCACAATGTATGAGAAATAACCAATAATTATTGTTCAATGGAAGTAATGACTTCCAAAGGTAGCTACAAATTCAAAATATAAAGGGAGGGATAAACCTCCAAAAGGATGATGCAATCCTCCAATATAAAGAGAGGTTTTACCTCTCCATCCTTGCCCATTCCTTCCACCCAAGAATATATGAGAGATAATAAAACTTTACATTAAATCATCACCATCAACCAACCATCACATAGAACCTGATAATGCTTCCCGAGACTTCTTAAACTTATGAAATTATTCACTTCTTAGAATACTTTAATCATGTAGATAATATAACTCAACGTATTCTCTAAGACTCCTCCAATTTTCGCTCAAATCCTCCCAGAAAAGGAGTTATAGAGAAAATGGTAGACCTTATTCAATTCTGGTTTATTGAGGAGAGCGAACTTGTACATAATGCCCCGTGCTCAATATTTAACATCATATTCTGAAAATTTTACCATAGGCACCTAGACATGTCTTCTCAATACCATACCAATTTCACCATCTGATTCGTTCTAGAAAGTTTTTTATAGCGAAAATGGTAATATGACCTGTAAATAACATACCTTAGAACACATCACCAAAAGACTTCATCCTCCCTTGAAATCCGGCCTTATTTACTTCAAATTTCCTTTGAAATTTGACTTATATCTTATTGTTCATTAACAAACTTGTGTGTGTTGAAAAAAGAATGTTTAATGAGATGTATTTATACCATTTATGTCACTTCCTTTTCTCATTAGGGCCAACCTGACACTTTATTATTTTGTAATTATTTTCTTTAATTATATTTAGGGACCAAAAGACTTCATCCTCCTCAGTCCGGGTTTTATTTACTTCAAATTTCTCCGGGAATTTGACTTATATCTTATTGTTCATTAACAAATCCTGTGTGTTGAAAAAGAATGTTTAATGAGATGTATTTATACCCATTATGTCACTTCATTTTAAAATTAGGGCCAACCCATTACTTCTTTATTATTTTGTAATTATATTCTTTAACTATCTTCAGGGTTGGCCTCGTGATCTCTCTTTAATTCACTTTGTCATCTTCAAAATTCATGTCTCCCCAACCATGAGGATCCATGTAATGTTCCACCTAACACTGAAACAACATGATGTATACTATCCATCCATGGTGTTGTATATGCATGTGAACTATCCTTCATGTCCAAATACCTTAATCAATATTTCTCGGGTCCAAAACCAATGACTAGGCTCGACATCAATGCCAACAATCACGTTCCAACAATCTCCCCCTTGTCATTGATGGCAACATCTATTCTCCCCTTTGTAAACATGATCTACTTTCTCTCCCTTGACATCAATGGTAAGGGTGGGGTTGATCCCCCTTTGACATCGATGGCAAAGGGTGGGGCTCTCCCTCAATTCAATGGCATAAGGTGACCTTACTCTTTGGGTATCGATCCCTAAACATTTGGCACTTAATAATACTTCATCTTTATTTTGGTCTTTGGGATTTTTCTTCCTTGGAATCATTCTGTGTATTTCTGGCTTCTTATTCCATGTATAGATGTATATTTGTCATCTTCGTTGCAGCTTGCAAACCAATCTCCCCGAAGTTATTTTCTCCTCGATTTTACATGTTCGAGTCAAACGTAAGAGTGTATCCTTGATCACATATTTTTCTCACACCGAGGAGATTATGCTTAAAATATTCAACCATTGAGACCTCCTTTTCTCGCTTTTACATTTTCATTTCCAATATTTACACTTCCTTTTCCAAGTATTTCGGTAGATGAGTCATTCCAAATGCAACATTTCCAATCTTTTTCTTCAAGCTGACAAAAATTTTTTGATCTCCGTCATATGCGAGATGAGAACCCACTGGCTTTATGAACCATTCATCTTCTTCTTTTCATTCTTTACGACCAATGCTATTCAATAATAGTTTTCATTGTGTGAATTTCTTTCCTTTTCCTCGTTGTAGTTGGTATAGGGACATTTGGCATACGATTATCTTCCTTCATCTCTCTCTAATATTGTGTTTTATGACCAAGATTATTTCACTTGTAACATACAATGTTTTGATCCATTAATGGGTCAAATGATTATAATTTCTGTTCATATGTCTATGAACATTTCCATATCTACTACTTTCACAATTCATGTAGCTTGCATAATTACGTCTTTCATTGATTCTACAATTAAATGCCTTTAGGTCCAAAATTTCCACAAGCAACAATGTCCAAGAAAGAAATTTTGATACCCGGGAGTTAAGGGATCTTATTTGTGGTGTGGTCCATCCGGGTTCATGATCTATTCTTCTAGAGTTTCCTTCATAATGATTTCTTTCTCATACCTGATGGGAGAGGATATTTTTGATGTCTCATTCCTTCCGAATTTTAGTTCTCTATCTTGTTGTTCAACTTGTTCTAGAGTGTTGGTTTCATCATTTTCATCTTCCTTCTTGTTTTGTTGTCTTCAAATTACTGGCTGTATCCTAGTCCTATCTTGTCGCTTGGAGATCTTTTGACTGATAAGGATCTCATCTAACTTTTTAGTGCTTTTTTCAAACTTATTCAACTTTTCTATTGTCAATAGTATCTCCTTTGTGTGATCCAATTCTGCTTTCAATTTCTCATAATATTCTAATTGTCTTTCAAGCTATCAATGGTCTTTTCAAGATTGTAATTATCTTCTCTTCACAACTACTCAATTAACCTTTTAGTATCATCTTTGTGTTTCTAAGCTTGTTATTTTCAGCTTCAACATGCTTCAACTTTTCAAGACTTCTCATCTTCTTGTTCACTCTCTCTGCATTGTCTTTGTATCCTAAAAAAGAATCAAGGTTGGTTTCATCAGATCTCAATCTTTCTTAGAAATGTTTCTTCTTCTTGAACTTTTGTGATCATCATATCTCGCTTCTGGTTATGAAGATGAATTCTCCTCCATAATTATCTTCTTCATCACTCTTATCCGGAGGAGATGTCATCATCCTTGGAGAATCTCTTTATTGTTGAGATTTCTCTTTTATAGGTATGTTTCAACAACATGTCCTATTCTACCACAATTAAAGAATTTGGAGAAGAGATTTACCTTTGTATCTTCCAATTCCCTTCAAACCTTTCTCTATTAAATTTTCTATTTCTTCATCAAGGTCATATCCTTGTCTTTTGTCTTATTAATGGCTTTAAAGGCTGCTTCATTTTGTTTGGTTGCTCATTTTTGTACATGTTCTCATTTCATATGCTATAAGAGGACCCATGTAATTCATCCATTGTCATTTTGGTCAAGTCCCTGTTTCTTCAATGGCGGAGACCTTATCATCATACTTCAAGAGAAGTGATCTCAACACTTTTTTTGTAAATAACCAAGGATTCATAGATATCTTCACCTAATCCTCTCTAATAGCATTAAAACTTCATCAACTCTAAGAAAATAGGGTTGCAATATCTTCCTTTTCATTCATCTCACCAAATCATTTCATGTAGCTAGAAGCTTACCCCGCTTAACTTGGACCACCTTCATAGATACAATACTTGAGTTTTTCCCATACCTATTTAATAGTGCTACAACCCATCACTTTGCTAGAAATGGTTTGTTAATGCTCCTAGAATAAAATGTATGGATTTCGAATTACAACTCATAAGCTTCTTCTCATTTGATCGGGTTGGAGCATTATTTTGGATCACATAGCCATTTTACAATTGAGTACCAAATATCTACTCCCAAAGATTTTGTAGGTAAGTTTTCACTCTATCACTCTAGTATGCATAATTTGTTCCATCAAATATTTGAATCCCATTTGAAATGTGTTCATGGTCATCCATATCTACTCAATATTTTCCTTCCAATGGTTAAAATATTCTCAAGGGCAACCTCTGCTCTCATACCAATTGTTGATACTAAGAGGGGGGGTGAATCAGTATCAAGTACAATTTTAAAAAACCTTTTCAACTTATATTTAAACCAGATTATATATTCAATTATATCTAATGAGAAATGAACAATAGTAGAAGAAGAGTTGGCACCAATACACCACAATACACCATGCACAATGTATGAGAAATAACCAATAGTTATTGTTCAAGGGAAGTAATGACTTCCAAAGGTAGCTACACTTCAAATATAAAGGGAGGGATAAACTCTAAAAAGGAAGATACAATCTTCCAATATCAAGAGAGGGTTGAACCCTCCATCCTTGCCCATTCCTTCCCACCCAAGAATATATGAGAGATAATTAAACTTTACATTAAATCATCACCATCAGCCAACCATCACATAGAACCTAATAATTCTTCCTAACTTTTTCAACTTATGCAATTATTCACTTCTCAGAATACCTCTGATCCTCAGAGATGGCCATAACTAAATGTATACTTTGAGACTCCTCCAATTTTCAAATTCTGAATCCTCCTAGAAAAGGAGTTATAGAGAAAATGGTAGACCTTATTCAATTCTTTTCTATTGAGGAGAAACTAACTCTGTACAGAATGTGGTGCACTCAATATCTAACTAACATCAAATTCAAAAATTCCCACACAAGAAACTAAATCCCGTACTATTTCCAATGCAATTGGTCTCACTTCATTTGGATTCTCTATGAAGAAGTTATGACTGTTTTACCCGGAACACATGTTTATGACTAGCTTCAGGACTAGTCAAAAACCCTATCTTCCAAAAAGTATATCTCCAAACTTATAGCCAATAAATATATGAAATGTTTACCAAAAATACATGGACATGTCATCTCAATACCATACCAATTTCACCATCTGAATCGTTCTAGAAAAAAAGTTATAGCGAAAATGGAAAGATGACCTGTAAATAACATACCTTAGAACACATCACCAAAAGACTTCATCTTCCCTTGAAATCCGCCCTTCTTTACTTCTGATTTCCTCCGAAATTTGACTTATATACTCTTGTTCATTAACAAACTTGCATGTGTTGAAAAATGAAAGTTTAATGAGATGTATTTATACCATTTATGTCACTTCCTTTTATCATTAGGGCCGACCTGACACTTTCTTATTTTGTAATTCTTTTCTTTAATTATCTTCAGAGCCGACCTGTACTTCTTCAATTCACTTTGTCATCTTCAAAAATTCATTTCTCCTCAACCATGAGGATCCATGTGACATGACACATACCACCAGAAACAACATGATGTATACTATCCATCCATGGGTGTTGTATCTGCATGTGCACTGTCCTTCATGTCCAAATACCTTAATCAAACTTGCGGTCCAAAACCAATGACTAGGGTTGACATCAATGACAACAACCAATATTCCAACAGTACCTTATGCACTATTATCTCATCATTGTACCTTGGAAACGTGTCAATGGATATCTCATTGTTTTCAGTGCATTCAATGCATCATGTTCTTCAGGTTGGTTTCAAGAAACAAGTCTAACAATTTGAATGAAGCACGCTGCAAACTAGCGTTGTGAACTGGTTGTAGCAAATGAAAGAGGATTGGATGCTTCCAACCAAGTCCTAGTCTAATTCGTGAGACACCAACTGAAGATTTAGATACACCAGGTACCTCTTTGGTTATTGTGTGTTGTTTGAGGATTGATGAATTGGATATAATTGTTACATGCTTTTGTGCTGCAAACTGTTATATATTTTTCTCCGCTGCAAACTGTTACATGTTTTTGCGTTGCAATGTATTTGAAACAATTAAATCCCACAACTTTGGTATCCTAAAACCTGGCCATTTTCAATATTGTTATACCAAATAACATCTTACAATTTCCTCTTGCAAAAAAAAACATTATCCACTGCCAACCCTGTGCTGCAAACTGTCCATTACAACTGTGTGCTACAAATTGGCTCTGTGAACCCTCTTTTTCTTGATAGATCAAACCCTTTTCAGTTGTTATTCATCTAGATATGGGGTTTTAACTTGTCAAATCATAATTTTCTCCTCATACGTGGAAAATATTGCAATATTTTCATAAAATCCTAGTTCAATTCGCGCTTTAAACTGGCACTATGAACTTAACCACTGGCGTTGCAAACACTCTGTTTTACACATAGTTGATTCAATTATTCCTGTCTGTAGCCTCATCCAAGTTGGATTTATATTCTTCTTTTCTCGCCTCCTACTTGAAGCTTGTTCATCCTCCAACTGTTGTTGTGCATACAATTACAACTTAAGTGATGATTTTGGGTCTTGAGCTAAATTTAACATCTTCATCTGATTTCTCCAAGGTTACTTCATGTTTCAAGAGGTTTGTATTAGGATCTGGAATGTTTTTCCCAAATTCTTATGCAATTTTTTAAATGTTGGAATCGTTATGGAGGTAAAATGGAACCTACAAGAAAGTTCACTATGTGTGTTGTCAAAGGCACTGTGAACTAGTATTTTTGGATAGTTTGCAACAAATTTGTACACAATAGATTCATATTTTCATCATAACTTTTAAATTCCAATCTGGGTTCTTCTGAAATGTATTGTGGAGAGGAATAATAATATCATGGACTTGTTGACCAAAAATAAGCCTGATCCAGTTCGTTGTTTGGGAGAAACTTTGAAATCATCACCTATAGGAAATTTCGCAGCGCATGTTGTCAAAGGCACTGCAAACTCTAATAGTTTTATAAATCCAATATGTAGGAGGTGTTGGAGCCACCTTTTACAAGTGGTTGAAATATAATTCTTGCAGTCAAAAGTTTACCTCGACATGTGAAGTGGCGATAGCCGTTATAGTCCTAAGTCACCGTCGCCTAACCATTAAGCAAGTCTATCACTTTTATTACCTCACGCTATCACGCTTCGAGAGTTACAAGTCGCAAGGTTTCCAAAATCCGATATGTGAAGTCACAAAATGGTTTCAAAAGTTCACCCAGGTTAGTGTCAGGGGTAAGTCACTTTAAACCCTAGTTAAGCACTATCGGGGTTTTGCGACTTGGAAATCGCTCTCCCAAAAAACTCTACCTTTGTAGCCCCAAGTCGCGAAGTCGCGATTTTTATTAAATAAGAATGGGTTAATTAAGAACTTAAGTCAGATCACAATTTTTTAACTAAATCGCGCCATCGCAATTTCGGGTATTTTGGACTACAAGACTAGGAACGAAATTATCCGAGA
>SNQJ01S0071015.1:0-38454 GCA_010110895.2 Picea sitchensis
CATGGAGGGCGTAGTTTTTGATGTGCAGGACCATGCTTAATGGACAGGTACCATTTGGACCGGTACACATGGGGAGATGATTAGTTCGAACCTCCATGGGGCTGAAGAGTCCATCAGATGGTTGCTGAGACCCCGTCCGAGGGGCAAAGACATGACAGTGTTTGATCGAGGTTTTGCACCGAAGAAGAAGAGGGCGTTTCACTAGAAGCACTTTGGCAGAGCCCGACCTAGTGGGAATGACCCCTTTTTAGTGGAACGTTGGCCTTGGAAGCCTCAGAACGTCCCCATCCTCACCATGACGTCATCCAGCTTCATGGTCATTCTTGGAGGCAGGCTGGGCAACAGTGGCACGTGTGGCATGTTGGAGAGGCCCCTGGGGGGCTAACGTTTTTCTCATAGATGTCTCATCTGCCCTAAAAGGGGCTAGCGCCTCCCTTAAATGGGCTTTTACCTTTATTACAGCTCAGTTAGGGTTTTAATTTGACAATTTAATGTAAAAACAGTATTTTGGTCTTGTCGGGCATTTTTATGACCTAAAATTAATTAAGGTTATTGATACACTATATATTGAGGGTTTTCACTCTCATTTTGACATAACACATCACTCACTCTCCTAGTGAGGTCTGATTTTTGCGCCCTATTAGGTTTATTGGATGATTTGAAGAAGGCGCACTTGTTTAAGGAGGAGATTTTTGGCATTCTATGGTGTTTTTATTGAAGGAAGGTTTACAACTAGGGTTTGCATGGTTATTTTCTTGATGATTTGTAAGTATTTTTCTGCAAAACTTCTTGATTGAATGGTTGTAGTTTAATTTCTTGCATCTATTTATAAATATTGTTGAATCAAAACCCTAGGGGACAAATACACAAGTAGGTCGTTGTCTCATGTCCCCTGATAGAAAAATCTTTTAGCCATTGAAGAAGAAAAAGAGAGCCTAGCCATAGCTACACTCTTTCTTTCTTCTTCCCTTAAGCTAGTTGTGCCTTTGAACTTCACGAGGAAGAGGACGTCCCAGGCCTAGGTTCTCTACACCTAGGGCCATTTTCTTTTAGGGTTTGATGAAAGAGCCTTGCCTTAACAACACTCTCCCTCTTTAAACTCTCTTGTCTTGATTTTGCTTTTCATTGAGCTAGTTGTTTGTCGAGAAGGAGGAGAGAGCACGAGGCCTTGCTTTAGCAACACCGGAGTGAGCCTCTCTCCCCTAGGGTTCCGTCTTTAAGGCCCTGCTTTAGCAGCACCTTGAAACCTTTCCCTCTTGTCCTTTAAATCTTGTCCCCTTCAACTTGTGCGTCCTTCACCTTTTTGACTCCATTAACCCTTAGGCATTGATCTTAAGCCTCCAACGTTGAAGTGAAAGTGATCAAACAAACTCTCAAACTCTTTGCTAAATTGAAACCCTAACTAACTACTAACCCTAGAAAGGCTGACGCCACCCTTGGTTATTTCATCTTGACGCAACAACTTTCATTTATTAGGCAATTGGATGGTGTTTAAAGCATTTATTGAATGAGGGATTGATTGGATACATTGATTGTTACATCATCTTGATATTTATTGGTGAAGTAATATTATTTCATTGATGTATTAACAAACATTGACTTTGTCAATATTTATTGTTATAATTGCTTATATAATGATATCAGATAGTCTTATGAAGTACTAACCCATTAATCATAGCTTGCATATATATTGGTTTGTTGTTGCTTTGCTCCGAGTAGGTGTTCTTCTTTGGGCCTACACTTCATTATTGGTTGTTTAGCTGAGACTAATTGTTTTGGTGGTGACCTGTGAAGGGGGAACTTTACTTTGACTTTTAGACCTTTGCCTCTTCAAAACTCTAGGTTACCGGGGACGTCTCCCTTGGGCCTAACCTCCCTAAAGAGAAAGAACCTCCCCATCGTGGTGACATTGGGTGGGATAGGTTCTTGTTACGCCAGTTTGGCCTTCTACTTCTTAGCCATTTGACCTAGCTACAAACTGTGCGATAACAAGCCATACACTCTATGTATTCCAGATCTGTCGTATTTTGTATGAGGTTAGCTATTATTATTAATAAAATCATATTTGAGGTATTTGGCTATTTCTTGTATTGTTGATCGTGTATCTCGTTGAGTACATTCCATTGCCATATCTTCTTTGATTATTGGTTGCAAAACACATAAAGAACCTTCATTATAAACCACAACGCAACTCATGAAACATAAATCTGCAAAGTGTTTGACGAAATGCTACAACCAGAAAACACCTAAAAGTCAATGAAAAACGCAATGTTCCTGGCATCTTGGCTTGTGAACATTACATATTGGGGTGAAGGAACCCCGATGGGGTAGTACTTAGATGTGTTGATGAACTATAATATAAGAAACTTATGACTAAGTTTCATTCAGGATTTTGTGGAGGACACTTTGCAGCTAAAACCACAACCCACAAAATCCTTAGAGCAGGATACTATTGGCCTACAATATTTTCATATGTTCACAATATGGTTAGAGGTTGTCAGTAGTGTCAGTTGTTTACAAGAAAAAAAAAAGCTTGCAGCGTTACCATTACAACTAGTAGTAGTTCAAGCCCCTTTCTAGCAATGGGGGCTTGATTTTATTGGTCAATTTAAAGATAATTCAAGTAATAGATATACTTGGATTCTAACAGTAATCGATTATTTCACCAAGTGTGTAGAGGCAATACCCACCAAGTGGGCAACCGATAAGGTAGTCATGAACTTCCTTGAAGATAAGATAATTACTAGATTTAGTATGGTTGCCAAGATCACCATTGATAATGCCAAAGCTTTTAGTTTTGCAGAACTTTCCACATTCTGTTTCAAAATGGCATTATGTTATCCCATTCATCCAACTATTACCCCCAAGGAAATGGTCTAGCAGAATCCAGTAATAAAAACCTCATGGTCATCATTAAAAAGACAGTCGGGGATAATAAGAAATCTTGGGATAATAAGCTTAAGTTTGCACTTTGGGCTGATAGAATAACAAAGAAAAATGCAACAGGGAAAACCCCTTTTGAGCTTGTGTATGGTTTAGATGTCACATTGCCAGTGCATTTAAGGCTCTCAACTTATCAGCTCCTTCAGGGATTCGGTATAGATAAAGATGCATTGCAAAATAAGATGGATCGATTCATAGAGTTAGATGAGAGAAGAAGAAAAGCCTTTGATCAATGTCAGAAATCAGGGAAAGGTTAAGAGGACTTTTGATAAGTCTTTCAGATAGAGGGCCTTTCAGAAAGGCGACACCGTTTTCTTTTGGGATAAACGGAAAGAGAAGCCAGGGAAGCATGGGAAATTTGACATTTTATGGACAAGGCCATACATCGTCTAGGATCTGGTTGGCTTGAACTCCTTCTAGCTCAGCCAGATGGACGGAGAGAAGTTGACCTTGCACGGGAAACTCCTCAAGTTGGTCTTCAGTGAAGTCATCACATGCCCATGGGGGCATCCTTTGTAACATACTTATCTAACCCTTTCCCTTGTATTTTATCTTCATTTATTCTTTGTATATTTATGTCACTTTCTTCTTTTATATTTTCCTTGTATATATGTAAAGTAGTCGTGCAACTTCATTTCATACTTGGTTTCTATGCATTATATGTCTTGTCAATACATCCGTTTGGCGAGATATTTGTGTTGTAGGGTACAAATTCTGGATTCTCGCATGCTCTCCTTTCCTAAAAGATCAAGCACACATCCCCACATGGAGCCTATGCTATCCACCAAGTCGCACTAGGATGGACTTGCAATTGAGCCTCCAAAGATTGAACATTGATATGTTCAAAATTGGAGTTCATAAGTCCAACTGGTCAATATGGCCACTTTTTCGCATTTCCATTCCCCCCTAGGGAATTGCAATAAAATGTGTCTAGCATGATGAATTTGTAAAGGGCTTAACCTCCTAAGACTGAATCATGAGTGCATAAATCTATAGTGTTTTTTTTACTTATTAATTATTTTTTGCTTGAATTAATTTTTAAGCAAGTTATAATTTCTTAGTTTTTTCACTCAATTCCTCCAAAGCTTTTACAAAGTCAAATATTTTCTTTATCTTGAAGTATTTCATTGCTTATTGTTATTTACTTGCAAGTATCACTATCTTTCATGCAATTATCTCTTATGTTCTTAATATCTTTTTCATAAGCAATCATAGTGAATGAATGATATATGCTGCTAGTGTAGATTGATTTATTGTTATATTGTTCTTGTTGCAATAAACTCCTAGATTCTTTTTTTTTCTTAGATTTAATTGAGCCTTAGATTATTTTTGTTAGGGACTACCCCCCTTGGCTTTGCTAGAAGTTGGCCTAGACAGAGGAGTCGAGGATCATGTGACAACACCTTGACTCGAAACTTGCCCCCAAGGACACACCCAGTGGATTGAAGATTTCTTCCACACTACTTGAGGTGTGTATAAAGGCGGCAACAAGCACCAAGTAAAAACAAGGTGCACTTTATAGCCCAGGGTGAAATAGATTCGTCATATGAGAGCAAAAACTGAATGGAAAAAAAAAGTGACAAAAATATATACTTAAAAATAAATATATAAAATAAATTAGCATAGATTCATCTTAACCCAAGATCTTTTAAGCATTGAGGTTTGCAATTGGCGTTTTTTTTTATATTTCTCTAGTTTCTTAATAGGTCCTGGGTTAGAATGGATCTATACCAGTTAGTATTTACAAAGATTATTTCCTATGAAACATTTCTTAGGAAGTCTGTTTCTTCAAATTCCTGGGTTAAAATGGATCTATACTGGTTGGTATTTACAAAGATTATTTCCACATTTTTAAGAAGTCAATCTGTTCCTTCAAATTCACAGGATAGAAAGAACACATCTAGACACCAGTGGATGCTATATAAACCCCTATGTTAATGATCACAATGAGAGAATATATTGTAGAAAAAATAGGCCAAAACCACTTAATCTATTAGCTTCTTCCCTAATCATATAAAGCTCTTCACTTCACAAACTAGATTTTCAAATATTAGTATACATCGATGGCTAGATTTATCCATATTATTGAAATTCCATGTTATATCAATTAAATAAAGAGCCAAACCTTGGTCCCGGCTACCACTCGGACTGGAAAATACATCGTCATCGGACCTTGAAAGCTTGTTAGTCCGGTGTTTGCAACTGTTGAACATACTCTAAAGTCCGTCTTTGTTTTGAACACATCTTGTACGTGTATCAATTGCAAACATGCTCATGAACTGTTGAACATACTCTAAAGTCCGTCTTTGTTTTGAACACATCTTGTACGTGTATCAATTGCAAACATGCTCATGACTACTTGATGAATTTGCCATGTCGTGTAAATCACATATAAGCAAACTTTATGCTTCAATAAGGCATCCTATAAACTATTTTTGCTATGTTTACAATAACATCCCTGACCCTAGCATGTGAAGCTACTTAATCTCAACTATACAAAAAACATCCAAATTTCATGGGAGTAATAAGAACGTACAGATCCCTCCATCTCCATGCCAGATCATGAATTGATGATTTCATCTAGTGTACCTTCAAGAAAATGAGGAAGTAGGTCATTTAAAATCAGAGTGGCTTGATAGAACATATAAACATGCACTGATTACTGTCATTGTTGCAGCAAGTAAACAAGAAACCGAAGTCAGTTGTGTTTATGTAATGATTAAGAAACCAAACTCAGTTGTGTTTATGTAATGTTTTTTTCAGATCCTCAACATCTCTTCTTCTAATGTTTCAATGAAAAAAAGAGGATACATTTTAAAGAACACTAAACTCACAGGTTAGGACTATGCAAGCAGGAATAAGCATTACTCTCCTTTCTCCTGTGTGTTTGGAATCTGCAATTAAATGAGAGTGGAGGGAATCACACCTTCAATATAATAAAAATTTAATCCTGCCGCTACTTTGTGAAAAAGTTGGATAGGATATTTGTTTGAGCATCATCTAGACCATTGAGCTGCCTTTCGAACTTTTAATGCATCCTTCATAAATACATCTTTGGACGGAAACAAGTATTAGGAAAAATATGGAAAACCAGTTAAACAGTACAATAAAGATCCATCCTTAAACCCCTATGATTATATACTTTGACACTCCTCTCTGCTCAGATGGCGATCACAGAATGCACTGTTTGTGCATAAATGGAAAGGCTACAGAAATTAGTTCAATGCTGTACTGATGGTCCATCCATAACTCTAGTAGAGTTTGCACTTCTCCTGTCTAGTTGCAGATACAAAATAAAAAAGTTGGCATAATAATAAAATTTTGCAGTGTTGTTTCTGACTGTTCTTTCCTTCTATTAAGTCATTAGTTAGATGGACCCTATTGCATTTCCAACTCAAGAATTATCTGACAGATCTATTTGGTATACTTGAAAGAGGTCACTAATGACTCAGAGGTCCTCTCACTCTCTGTACCTTGTTTTGACATTGGCTGTATTACCTTTCTTAACTGATGAAGCAGGATCAAGAATGCTTTATGGAATAGTATTTAATCAAAGACTCGCTCTCCGGTTGCAAACAGATTCCATACTACAGTTCCAACTAGATACAGACCAACTGCAACCTTGAATACGTCATCCCAAGAACCTGTAAAATCAGAAAGAAAAATAAAAAATAAACCTCTTGTCTTGTCTGCCTTACATGACCAGTTACAAGTCCAATAACAGAGCATTATCAGCAAACTTATATATATAATCACATCTTGATTAGAAAAGATGGGTGGCTTCAGAATTTCTTCATAGACTATACAGAAAAGACTTTTCATCTTATAAATACAAACCATTTTGTAGAATGTAACCAGTTGCTGCAGTTCCAAAAACGCCAGCTAGAACTCCTGCTGTGTTTGACAAACCAAGCAATACACCCTGCAAAGTAGTAAGATATTAAGCTAAGAAATATTGTATAAATCATGCATCACTTTTACCCAGAATAATTTCAGAAACATTGTCACAAGTAGGAGATTAGAAATATCCGTTGGGTAAATGTTAACTCTGGGTTTACCAGCATCTGATCAGAATGGCCTCAGGATTAAGTCTAACTTCATTTCTTCCACATTGGGAAGTTGGTCTGCATAGATGTGTATTGACTCAGTTTATATACCAGTGTAGAGCCATTAAGCACCTGTGTATTAAGCATGGCAAAGGATCGAAAAAGAAATTGACATGCAAATTTCTGGATGCTTAAATGATTTAGAGTTAAGATGGATCTTGGAAGCCAGTTGCATATATATATATATATATATATATGCTAGGCATTATTTTCTCACTCTACCCTCTAATCTCTTTATTTACCCTTCTCAAGCTCTTCTTTGGTGAGACCTGTGTGTGTCTGTGTGTGTGTGTTTTCTGGTTGTCACTTAGGATGCTAGACATTCAAATATTGGATTTGTTATTATTATTATTAATATTAATTTTAAATGGCACTTCCTTATCCTCAAACGCTACAAGGAAATTACATATCTTACTCACAGTGGGCTGTAGAATGTGCCGAGAGGTGCAATAATGCATTATTAAAAAAGAATTACCGACCTTAATTGAAAAAACGATGCTCAGACTCCAGGACAGAAGCAGGGCGGGTCATGAGAAACTCTGTTCAAGATCCCCTTCTGGAACATTAGCCTCAACTAGTTAGTTTACTTATGGACCTGTTTGTGTCTGGGTATTCGGTATTCTCCCCTATGGAATGCTGGGAAAAAAATTACCATGTAAAGCCTAAACTCAATTCAAATACCATCACTCCCGACAAAATACTGTAACCTAGCAACAATGCAACAAAGTTTCCAATTGAAGGAAAGTGTAATAACCCCTCTAGGTTGCTGATGTGATTTTAGAGTATACTTGGTTCATAAATTTCATCAAACACTTCCACAACAACCTGTAAGATCCCCTTATTAACTGCTGATATGTTTGATGCTTTACTGCTGATGGTTTTAGTGCTGATTTGGTCAGGTGTTTTGTCAAACAGTTTGTTGTCCCACTGTAAACCCCCCTTTTTCTAGCTGCTGGAAAGTTTATAGTGTATTTCTGGTTCAGTGCTTTTGTCAAACACTTTGAATGCATGCCCTTTTCCACCTGTAAAACCCTCTTTAATACTGCTGTTATGGATTTTATATTTGCTGTTATATTTTGATGTGTTAAATGATAAGCATGGTTTTGGTGCCACATGTAAAAATGCAGCACAAATTATAACAGCAAGCTTGCCATGGAAAAATAACTCAACCAACAACAAAATGAGCATAAATCTGAACTGATTTTATTTAAGTTCTGACCTGATACAAATGACAATATTTCCCAAAAAGAGTTACCACTCATCTAGTAGAAATACGGTGCACAAAGGAATGGCTGCCTTCCCAGAAGATATGCAATACTCAACAAGAGAGATACGCCCTCCTACAGCTGGATTCAACCCCAGCAAAGGAATTATGGCCTCCTCCAATGATACTCGGCCCCTGCTCAATTAAATCAGCTCCCTCACATCCCAAACTCGGCTCCAACAGAAGGTAGTACGGACTGCCAAGAGAAACTCGACCCCAACAAGAAGATTCAGCCTGCTACAAGATAACATGGCCCCTGCCAAGGGAAAACTCTGTTGTAGATGTAAAGAACTCAGCCCACACACTAGAATTTGGCCTCTTCCTCAGGAAATTCGACCCTCACACACAAATCTCGGCTTGCATAAGAAAAATAGGGCTCTCACAATCCCCAATCTGCTGCAAAGGTTAATCGATCTCCTCCAAGACAACTCGGCTCCCACCACAAATCATCTTCTACAACTAGATGAAATGGATCTCCTCAACAGTAAACACAAGTGGAAGATCTAAATGATCTCCCCTCCTAATGGATAGGCTGAATCTTTTCACCACCTAAACTTGATTAGGGTGGAATCTTTCACCACTCAAACCAATCTGCACAAGGATTTCACTCCAAACCCCAAAGGCCTCCAAGAGCTCTCCAAATCAGTTAATCCCATACTAAGAGCCCATCGACAAGCGGTTGTCGGGATGGCAGAGGCGTGACACCAGATGAGACGCACAGAAGACGGAAGAGACTAACTAGGACACACCAGCATAGCCCGCAGCTCTTAGGGGATCACCCACTGCAGGTGAGATGATTGCTTTTGATGGATGACGCCACCTCGGGGCAAATTGGACGCCGAGCATGGGTGTAGCAGGCCGGGTCATTTGGGTACCGTGTGGCGTTTGGAGAAGCCCTTAGGCCAACGCTCGCCTGGATATGTTGATCTTGCCTAAAAGGGCCAATTTTTCCTCCTCAGGCCCTCATGCCTCCTTTTAGCTCCTTATCGTGACATTTTTAGTATTCAATGTGACAAATAAGAATATTGTTAGTCGCCCATCAGTTTTAACTGCTTTAATGACCTATTTTTTGTACTTAAAGGTCATAAGATTGCACAAAAAATAGAGGACGTTGCACCTCATTTTAAATATAACACAACTCTACTCTCTTGTGAGAGAATCATTTTTTAGTCTTTGTATTGGTATTATTGCTCTTGGAAGAGAGGCGCAAGATTTCGGAGGACTGTCTTGGTACAGCCATATGGTGTTTTCTATCATTGAAGGTTTACAACTAGGTTTGATAAGCTCTTCATTGATTTGTGGGAGTGTATTTCTCATGCAAAACTTCGAAATGAATGCTTGTAGGTTAAATCTCTTGGCATTTATGGGTTACATTGTTATTATTTTGCTTAATCATTGAAACCCTAGGTGGCAAGCACAAGTAGGTCCTTGCTTCATGTCCCCAAGGATAGAAGACCTGCTTTAGCCATTGATTATGGAGAATATAGCCTAGCCGCTAGTTAAACTAATTCCCCTTTTCTGAGTTACTTTTGAAACATAAATTGAAGAAAGAAGACGTCCTAGGCCCAATTGGAGTTTACACCTAGGGTTTTGACTTTTTAGGGTTTAAAAGGCCTTGCCTTCGCAACACTTTTCGTCCTGATTTGTTTCCTTGAAGCCAGTCGCTTTTGCCAAGGAGTTTTAAGGAAAGAGGAGGAGCATGAGGCCTGCTTAAGCAACATCTAATGAGCCCTCCCCTTAGGGTTTTCTCACTTGTGGCCTCCTATATTGCAACATCACCATAAAGCCTAACCTCTTGTCCTTAGATTTAGATTCTCCCTGGACACTTCCTTTAGCCTTGGTCTTTTGACTCCATAATACCCTAAGGCACTAGTTCTAAACCTCCAACGTTGAGATTCTTATGCCAAAACAATGTGTCTCTTCAAACTTCTTGAATTCTGAAACCCTAATTAACCCTAACGCCCTCACTAACCCTAATTTGATGATGCCATGCCCTTTTGAACTCTTGTTGATGTAAACTTGTGGCTTAGTCATCTAGCAATAGACATTGAAGTGTTGATTATTTTCATTGGCTAATTTGCAAAACGTCCAACTCTTTGCCTATCAAACTAACCCTAGACCAGGGTCAGACGCCACCTACTAGTATATAGTGACGCAACAACCTTGTATGTGAGCATTTATGATATTTAGTCATACAGGATAATTCCAAGATCGATTGTATACATTTCATTTCTATATCATTTCCAGTAATATTGAGAAGTAATATTATGGGGCTTATAGTCATTTTGGTAACCGACTTCACAATACATCATCGCTATTTATGCTCATTAAACAAGCCGAGCATCAATATCACTCTGCTTACCAACCACTGTTGCGTGTACTAGTTTTATTGTTGCCTTGTATCACAAACATGTGCCTTTTCTGTGGAATACCTTCATCTTAACTATAGTTATCCTCTTGGCTTTAACTGTGAAAGGAAAACCTACTTAACCTTTGAGCCTTAAACTCTTGACGAATCTTTTCCTTTCAACACCCCATATTACCTAGGGACGCCTCCCTTGGGTTTAGGCCACCCTAAATAGAAAGATTCCCCCATCGAGGTGATAGTGGTACCTAAATACGCCATGATCTTTTACCTTCCAGCCATTTGACCTAAACTACAAGAAATCCATGATAACATTTTGGCCAAGGTCGGAACATCGAAACACCTTCTCAACGACAAACCTTTCGTGCCTTTGCCTCGCAAATCTTTTTCTACTTAGCTACTCAAGCACTAATTACAACTTTTTTCCCCCATTTTGATAGTTTCCCAGAAACTATCCGGGTTTACTCTGACTGATGACTTAAGCCAACTATGACTTACAATGGGATCTCAAGAACCATGCACCTTTGGAGCAGTGAGTAAACTCAGATATCCTTAAAAATGCCTCCCTCCTCTATGAGGATTTCCTCCTCCTGATTGCTGGGCATCAATGGAGAATGTCCTCATTCTGTATGAGAAGATTTTGGGATTTATTTCACGCTTCCCCTATCAAATCCATTTAGGTCAAGAGACTTGTTGATGAAACTTTTCTCTGCCTCAGCCTCCCTGCATGGAGAGGCCGAAGATGGTATGATAACTTCCAAATGCCAACAACATCACTTCTGTATGGACCTTTTATTAAAGTTTTCCTTGGAAAAAGTGGACCATGAAAATAGAAGATATACAAAGGATTGCTTCTAAAGAGCTTGGAAAGCATAAACAAATAGAGTCCGAGATTGTCGAGCTTCTGTGGTTAGGTTCTGTTTTACTAGATTCCTCGGTGCATATCATCCTCAAGACAAATAACTACCACTATTCTAATGGACTTCAGTGACATTTGAGCTTCCTTCTAAATAAGAAAAGCCAAAAACATTTGCAGAGGCTCACAACATGGCCATTCAAATTGAGGTAAATCTCTCCTTGTCCAAGATCAATGACCGTACTATGGACACTTTCAGTTTGATAAAACTAGTTTCCTTTGAAACCCTTTGGTCAAAAAATCCACAGAGAGAAGGGAACAAGTTTTCTAAACTAAATAATGAGGACGCGATTAAGGAGCAAAAAACCTAGGCAAGATAATGAAGTATCCACCAGTTCTTCTCCCACTGATGAAGTCATCCAAGAACCTGCTTCTCCTATACAACAAATTGAAGAAGAGGTTAGTTATTTCCACTTCAAAATTCTCGAAGGTGATATCGTGTCCCTTTGATTCAGTAAAGATAAAGAGGAAAAGAAAGCTTTGAAACTAAGTTGATATCCTCCAAGTAAATTGAAGAAATAGCTCCAAATTGACGCATGAAGTAATCCCCTGAGGATTATAACACCATAATGCATGTCTCTAAAAACACTTCAAAGTCCTCAAGTCTTACGACAAGAAAGTTCTAAGGCAAGATACTTCCTCCCTGTTCTTGATGATGCTTTTACTCGGATGACAAGGAGGAGGAGGATGAATTTCAAATCTTGCAAATCCCGCATGTGACAAATAGACACTGCTGGAGCAACATTGACAGTTCATACGTTGGGAGTACAGGTGGGATAGTTATTACTCAGATCCATCTATTGACCAAGGAGTCATCTCCCTTGCAATTGTCACAAATGATTGCTTCTGACCAATGGCAAATTAAGGAGATGAGGTTTTTTCTGTACCTTTCAAAACCAAGTGATGACCTAATACTCATTCTTCCTGGCTGATTTTATTTTACCTTTGAGATTTTGATGAGTAAATTTTCCGAAAGTACTTGGGCCCTTTTCATGAAGATGATTGCCAACCATCACAGCTGCCTGATTTTAATTTCAAAGTAAAGGCGATATTTCTGTTTTGCCTTAAAGGATACTTTCATGACTTTTTCTCCCAACCACCTGCTATATTACCCTGCCATGCTTTTCCATTAAAGGTGTAGTTGGGAAATAATTTTTTCATGTTGAGTTTCCTGGAAAACCCTAGATTTCAAGGGTTGTTTGGGTAATGCTAGCTCCAATCATTTTTCAACCTTCCCTGATAGTTTGCCACCATTCACTAAATTCCTATTTATCTTTCCTTGGACTCTAGGAGGTGAGGATGTCTTAGGGTAACCAGCTTTTATGTGCCCCTTTGAGTCGGGCCGAACTCTGGTGTTTTGCATAACCTTTCTTGCATAGAATCGAAAATTTTCTCGTAGATGGACTTACATGATTTTTCCCTCCCACCTACTTCCATGAGTTAGGATTCTGACTTTCCGGATGATGTGATATGTATTCTAACCTATGACATTTTGTGCTTGATGTATCAATCGCTTTGGTTTGGCGATGAAGCACAAAGGTGCATCGAGGAACGTTATTGATTGGCTTCTTTACTGGTTGTTTGACTACACCAAATATGCAAACCAACTGTGTAAGTACATGTAAGTATTTCACTTTCCATTTACATTTGTGATTATTTCATATACATGTATTACGGCGGGGTAAGGTTACCAATTCTCCTCACCTTTTGTTGTTGATGCTTTTTTTGTCAAGTGTGAGCAGGTCTACGTGTTTATGCCAGAGATTGTTGAGGTTCTTACGCGCTTCTATTTAAGAAGGCATGTCCCCTGAATGGAGCTTTTCGATGTTATCCCCAATATTCAGGGATAGATCATGTCTCGAAACTGCAGTGTCCTAGACATGAAGTACCGAGTAGGATTGACACTGGTATGGTTCCCTTCGAGGGCCCATCCTTCTTCGCTCACATTCTCCTCTGCTAGCAAAGAAGCAGCCTTTATCACCGACGCTTGGACTTGCATGTAGGTACTTCTTTACATGAGGTACCTGGTCCGGGAGGTATCATGGTATGTGTCATATTTGATCTATAACCCTCTTATATATGCATTAAGTTCCTTTCATTTCTGACCGCTTTTGGATCTTACACTAATCCACTGACCGTTGTTGGGGTGGATCCATGGGGTGACATAGCAAGATGATGTTCATGGGTTTTGGCGGCCACCATGGGATTTGGTGAGCCATCAACTGGCCCCTCAACATTACTTCTTCTTCTTATTTTACATCTTATCTCCCATTACTCCATCCCATTCCCTAGTCCTGCACATTAGATGACCTTTGAGGGTTAGCACTTTGTCTTGTGGGGAAGAAGCAAAATGGGGCCCAGGGTAAAGTAAATGGGTAAAATGATAAAAATCCATAGGAAATAAAACCTAGAGATGCTTTGCCTGTAGATTCCAAGAAGGCAATAAAGGCCTCTCATAAGAAACCGAAGGACCCTAAGAAAAATAATACACAAGACCTAAATCCAAGAGGATGGGAGGTCACTTCAACAGCCTACCATTATGTTCATAGTAATTCCAAAGAAGATGACATTGCCACTATCCGGGTCACCATGTCGCAAGGCGACCTTGGCTTGCATGGCCAAGGGAAAGGGGGTCTCATCACGAAATTCTATCATCTCTAATGGCATACTGGTAACAATCGCCACTGGTCACCAAGCCAAGGCAAGGTCCTCCGGGTCGCACTTGAAGCAAAAAGAAAGAAAAGCAATAAATAAAGATAAAGGCAATAAAGGGTTTGGAAAAAATGCATCCATGACTGCACAAATTACTTCCTGCAGTAGGGCAACTACGACAACACTGCCTTGGTTCATCAGGATCGACATCCCTAGACCATTCACTTCATAAACATGGCTTGAAAGATCTTTTGAGGAAGCTTTCCTTATCTTGTGGGTATTAGCCCAATTTAGGTTATTCTCAAGTCACTTTGTATGTAGATTTGTGCAGCCGTCTTTGATTTTAGATTATTATGCTTAGGGATTATGCATGTATTTGATAACCTTTTAATGATGAAATATGATTTGTAACTATGTATGATCCCAGGACCTGAAGGAGCCCATGGAGGGCGAGTTCGATGTGCGTGGACCATACCGGCTTTTAATAAAAAATGGACCACCGGTACACATGGGAATATATACCGGCCGGACTCTCCATGTAAATGGGGAAGAGTTCCATCGATGAGTTGTTGGGATGGCGTGAGGCAAGACAACGCGGTGGATGAGCATTTGCACAGAAAGACAAAAGGACGCTCCACTGTGTGACAACACAGTATAGCTCCTGGGCCGGGAACCACCCAATCACAAGTGATGAGATGATTGCTTTGATGGATAGGACGCCACTCCGGGGCAGGGACGCTCGAGCATGGCAAGCAGGCCGGGGCCATTCTGCACATGGCAAATTTTGGAGAAGCCCTGTGCTCAACGCTCGCCTGGGATGCCTGATTCTGACTAAAGGCCAATCGCCTCCTCAGAAATTAATGCCTCTTTTTAGCTCATATTGCATTTTTAGCATTCAATGAGCCAAACAATAGAATATTGTTAGTCACCACTGCTTCTACTGCTTTAGTTTGACCTATTTTTGTAATCAGTAAAGGTCGCAAGATTGGTATAAATAAAGGACGTTGGACCATTTTAAATATAACACAACTCACTTTGTGAGAGAATCATTTTTAGTCTTTGCTTGGTATTTTTGCTCTTGGAAGTGAGGCTAGCATTACAGGAGGATCATTCTTGGCATGTTTATGGTGTTTTCTATCACTGGAAGATTAGTTTTACAACTAGGGTTTGATAGGCTCTTCCACGATTTGTGTAAGTGTATTTCTCTCATGCAAAACTTGAATGAATGGTTGTAGGTTAAATCTCTGTTTATGGTTACATTGTTATTATTTTGCTTTATCATTGAAACTCCTAGGTGGGAAGCACACAAGTAGGTCCTGCTTCATGTCCCCTACGGATAGAAGACCTGCTTTTTATTGATTAAGGAGAATATAGCCCAGCCGTTGCTACACTAATTTTTCCAGTTAGTTTTGGAAACACAAATTGAAGAAAGAGACGCCCTAGGCCTAATTGATTCTACACCCAGGGTTTGACTTTTTTAGGGTTTGAAAGGCCTCAGCTTTGGCAACACTTTTCATCCCTAGATTTATGTTTTGGAGCTAGCCGTTTTTTGCCAAGGAGTTTTAGTGGGAGAGCATGAGGCCTTGCTTAAGCAACACCTAATTGAGCCTCCTCCCCAGGGTTTGACTTCAGGGTCTCACATTGCACTGTGAAAGCCTAACTCTTTGTCCTAGATTCTCCTCATTAATTTGCCCTTGCTTTGGACTCCATAATACCCTAAGGCACTAGTCTTCCAAACTCCAACGTTGAGATTCTTATGTCCAAACAACACTTTCAAACTTCTTGAATTTGAGCACCTGCCTGTATTTAGTCATCTAGCAATAGAAATTGAAGTGTTGATTATTTTCATTGGCTAATTTTGCAAATGTCCACCTCTTTTGCCTTACCTAACCCAGAACTAGGTCAATGTCACCCTTAGTATAGTGACGTAACAACCTTTGTATGTGAGCATTTTATGATATTTAATGTGTTAATCTCCAAGATTGATTGTGCTACATTGGATGCTAGTATCATTTCCAGATTATTGCAGAAGGGTTATAAGCTATAGTCATTTTGCAATCATTGACTTCACAATAATTATCATTATTTATGCTTCATTAAATGCCGATATTACTACTTTATGAAGTACTAACCAATCGCTTGCATGTTCTAGTTTTATTGTTGCCTTGTCTCTCAAACAAGTGCTTCTTCTGTGGGAATACCTTCATCTTGACATCTTCATGCTAATCTGTGAGGGGAAAACCTACTTTAATCTTTGAGCCTAAATCCCTTGACCCTTTCAACAATCTCTGCATTACTCATCTAGGAGCCTCCTCGGTTTAGCCACCTCAGAAAGAGAGCCCCCACGGGTAGACAGCAGGAAGCTCCGGCAGCTTGATGCCTACTTGATTCCTACCTTCCACTTATTTGACCGTCTACAACCGAAATATAATTGCATCACCGTCACCATGCCAAGTCAAGGTCCTCCTATTAGCCCTTGGAATAAAAAAAGAAAAGAAAAGCAAATAAAAGAATAAAGGAAGAAAAAGAATAAAGGCAAAGAACTAGCTTGGAAAAATGCATCCATGACAGTAATAACCCGCCTTCTACAAAGGCACCGATGGATAACATTATGCATCCCAAGCCCTCACCATCCACATGTCCGACATCCTACTACATCACCTCACTCACATGGTTTGGATGAAACTCTCCTCCTGAAACTTTCCTTTTCTTGTGTACAATAGCCCAATAGGATGTCTTTTTTCTCCAATCTCAGGCTATGTGCTTTGTAATGTCTTTGAGCTATTGATTCCGATGTATTAGGGTTTTATGCATATGTTTAATAATATTGATGATGAGATGTGATTAATACACAACCCGATTCCATGAGCCCATGACATGATGGATGTGCGTGACCATGCCCGATGGACAGGCACGCCCTGACTCTATTATTATTGGGGAATGATTACCTCTGACCTCCATGGGGCTGAAGAGCCCAATCAGATGGATGTTGATGGGGTGTAGAGACAGAATGCGTGATGGATCGTAGGATTTTTCAATCAAGAGGAAGAGGATCGCCCCATCAGAGAAATCTTTAAGAGATTTAGACTGGGGGAATGACCCTTTTCTGGAGTCAGCCAAAATTTGAAAGGCTTGGATCGCCTCTTATATATTCACCATGATGTCATCCAAATTCAAGAACATTTTCGGAGGCAGACTGGGCAACAATGACACATGTGGCATGTTGGAGAAGCCCCCTGGGGGCTAACGTTTTTCTCATGGATGACTCATTTTCCCCTATAGAAAGGGCTACTAGCACCTCCCTTCAAGGGATTTTACTCTCATTTTACTTGATTAGGGATTTTACTCATGCTCTTATTGTAAAACAATATGATTTTGACATTATGGCCTTATTCATTTAGCGACCTAAGTATAAAGGTAAAAATCAACAAATTAGGTCATTGATACATTCATCATAATAATTTTGTCTCTCATTTTATCATCATCTTCACTCACTCATTAGTGAAGTATGAAATTTGCGCCCTAATTATGATTTGTTGGCTGAAATTTAGTGCACACTTATTGAAGGAAGGCATTTCTTGGCATTCTATGGTGTTTTTCTTGAAGGAAGGCAAGTTATAACTAGGGTTTGGTAATGATTATTTTCTTAGATGATTTCTAAGCATTTTTCTGCGAAAACTTCTTTTTGATTGAAATGGTTGTAGTTTAATTCCTCGTGATCTATTTATAAATATTGTTGAATTAAACCCTAGGGACATGAAACATTGCGAAATGCTATTCTAAGGTCCCCGAGAGCAGAAAATATTTTAGCCATTGAAGGAGAAGAAGAGAGCCTACATAGCACTCCTTTCTTCTTCCCTTGCTAGTTGTACCTTTTGACTTCAAGAGGAAGAAGACGCCCCAAGCCTAGGCTGACGTCATTGTTCCAGGGTTGTTTTTCTTTAGGGTTTGATGAAAGAGCCTTGCCTTAGCAACACTCTCCCTTTAAACCCTCTCTCTTTGGCCTTTGACTTCGGCTTTTCATTTGAGCTTAGTTGTTTGTTGTGAGAAGGAGTGAGAGAGCCTTGCTTTTAGCAACATCTATGAGCCTCTTCCCTAGGGTTTGATTCGTGAAATTTCGCCATTTTAAAGACTCTAGAACCCTTCCCTCTTTGTCTTTAGCTCTATTACCTTCAACCTTAAGGCCCCTCCTTTGAAGGACTCCATATACCCTTAGGTAATCTGATCTCGCATTAATACAACGTTGAATTCCTAGTGTCCAAACAACTCTCAAAACTTTGAATTTGAAACCCTAACTAACTAAGTTAACCCTAACTAGGGGTCGGATACCATAGTTGGTTATTCCATCTTGGACGTAACAAACATTGATAATAAGAAATTAGATGATGGTTAAAGGCATTTATTGAGCAACGGGATTACTAGATACATTGTTTGCCAAGACCATCTCAATAGTTGTTTATTTAAATTGATACTTCTTGGCTAGCTATATTGACAAAACATCCTATTAATATCCTGCTGTTTCATTGTTTTTATATATAGGTATTGTCGAGTAGTCACATGAAGTACCAACTCAATCGAAGTTATAGCCCTCCCTGCATATATATTGTACCGTTGTTGTCTTGTTCCTAGCAGAGCCATTTGGGCATACACTTCATTTAGTGGTTGATTAGCCAGACTATCTCGAATCTTGGTGGTAACCTGTGAGGAGGAGGAAATTTTCCCTTGACTTTATACTTTAACCTCTTCAAAAACCCAGGTTACCTGTGTGGGATCGCCTCCCCTAGGTTAACTCCATCCTAAATAGAAAGAACCCCCATTGAGGTGACATTGGGTGGGATAGGTTCCTGTTACGGTAGTTTGGCCTTTATCCTTTAGCTTTTTTTTGACCTAGCTACAAACTGGTCGATAACATTTTGGCGCTTTTGTCGGGGAACACTGAGTCACTCCTCCTCAAACGACAAATCTTTTGGTGTTTTGGCCTTCCTAGATGCCTTTATCTTGCTGCTAAGCTTACCTGGTGACTCCACTAGGTGTTTTCCCTTTATCTTTGGATAGTTTCAAGAAAATTATCCGGCTAATTTTCTAATTCCATGACGAAGCCGACAATGACTTTACAATGGGATCTCGGGAACTATAAGCCTTTAGCCATGAGCAAAATCCCAAGATACCCAAGACAAATGCCCCTAATATCTGAAAGATGACTCCCTAGATTCACTGGTAGTGATGGAGAAAGAGTTGACTTTCATGTAGACAATTTTTATTCTTATTTTGGACTCCATCCCACATGACGATGTCGAGGAGATGTAGTGATGAAATTTTTTCCCACGACTCTTCACGGGAATGATAAAAATGGTATGATGATCTTCCTGATGCGAGCATCACCTCCATGAACCAACTCGAAGAATAGAAGCTCCTTTCCAAAAATGCATAAGATTGGGAGACATCTTAGTACTGCTAAAAATATTTGAGCATGTTATCCCCATATCTAGGGATAACTAAGAGAACATGTCTCGAGACCCACATGGTACCAGACATTAGCACCGAGTTGCAGGATTGACTGAGTAATGACTTCAGAGGCCCATCCTCTTCTTCAACAGATTTGTCTCACAGCCGCATAGCTCTTCCATCACCATCATTGAATCCATTCTCAGAAAGACTTCTTGCTCCATGAGGTAATTGGTCCATAAGGTATCATGGTATGTTTCAGATTTCGATCAAGTTATATAACCTTCTATATATGCATTAGGTTCCTTTCATTTCTCGGATGACTGCTTTGATCTTACACTAATCCATTCTTGACCACCTGCTGGGGGTGATTGATGTAGACTTAGCAAGCTTGTATTCATGGGTTTTGGTTAGCCACTATGGGGATTTTGAAGAGCCATCGCTCCGGCCTCCTCCCACCATTCTATCATTTTTTCATCTTATCTCCAACACATCTATCCCATTCCCCTAGGTCCGCCATTAGATGACCTTGAGGGGGTTGGCATACCTTGCCCTAGGGAAGAAGGCTAAAGGGCCCGTGGGTAAAGTACCGTAAAGGCCATAAGAAATGAAACCTAGAGATGTTTCCTCGCTACCAAAGTGGGATCCCCGAGAAGGCAACAAAGGCCTCTCGGCAAGAAACTAAAGGGACCCTAAGAAAAATAATAAACAAGACTCAACCAAGAGGATGGGAGGTCTCATCACGAAACGACCTATCATGTCCATGAATAACTAGTGGTATGAAATTACCATAACCTGGTCACTAAACCAGGGTAGTTTCTCTTGGATATTCCACCAAGAGAAAGGGGGTCTCATCAACAGCCAGCCTTATCATCTCTGCAAAAATACCAGTGGGTAACACTGTCTGGTCACCATGCCAAGGCATTTTCCTCTGGTCATACCTTGAAGTACAAAGAAAGAAAAAGAAATAAAAGAAAATAAAGGCACAAAGGGCTTGGAAAAATGCATCCATGATCTGCACAAATTCTCCTACAAAGGCAACTTACCTGAGAAACACCCGCTTTGGTCTCATCAACATGTGACTGGATATCCCTAGACCACATCACCTCATAAAAACATGGCTTGAAATGATCTTCTAAGGAAACTTTCCATTCTCTTGTGGGTATTAGCCCAATAGGTTGTTTTTTTTTTTTTTTCTCTGATCTTGTATTGTAGGTTTCCGTAATGTCTTTGAGCTCTTAGATGCGATGCTAGGGATTTATGCATGTATTTTGATAAATTTAATGATGAAATATGATTGACATTGCTATGATCCCTGTGGACTGGATGTGAGCCCATGGAGGGCTTAGGTCTTTGATGTGCAGGACCATGCCTGACTTCGGACAAAAATTAAAGGACCCCATACATGGGAATATGATTTAGTTCGGGACTCCATGTAAATAAGAGCCCATCGATGGCTGTCGGGATGGCGTAGGCAGGATTAAATCAACAAATGAGCCATCGTGACAAGAAGGATTGCAGGACACCATAGCGAGTCCTCGCCTAAGGGCGACACTCACCTCATGAGATGATTGTTTTCGATGGACAGGACGGCCACCTACAAGTACCTGACATTTTGAGCATGTGGCAAGCAGTTAGCCATTTGGCAGCCATGGGTACTTTGGAGAAGCCCTAGAGGGGCCAACGCTTGGTTTTCTAGATGTCGATCTTTGTTCAAAAGGGCCAATTTCAAAGGCAAGCTGACGCCTCCCTTTATTCATATCGACATTTTTAGGCATTTTAATGTGATAAACAAAGTAACATTGTTAGGTCATCCTATCGTTGTTTTACTGACCTATTTTGTAATTAAAGGCCATTATGATTGTATAAATAGGAGGACTGCTAATTTCATTTTGGAGACAACACAACCTTCACTCTCTTTTGAGAGACTATCTTTTAGTCTTTGTTTTGGTATTTTTGGTCTTGGAAGCTAGAGGACCTACTTGTGGAGGATCATCTTTGGCATTTTCATGGTGTTTTCTATCATTTGGAAGGTTTACAACCAGGGCTTGGATAAGCCTTCTTGGTGATTTGTAAGTTATTTTCTGCAAAAAAACTTGAATGAATGGTTGTAGGTTAAATCTCTTACATTTAATGGTTACATTGTTATTATTTTGCTTTATCATTGAAACCCTAGGTGGCAGCACACAAGTAGGTCCTTGCTTCCATGTCCCCATGATAGAAGACTTGTTTAGCTATTTGATTAAGGAGAATATAGCCTAGCCGCTAAGCAATTAATTCCCCTTTTCCGGGAAAGTTAGTTTTGAAACATAAATTGAAGAAAGAAGACATCCCAGGCCTAATTGAGCTTACACCTAGGGTTTTGCACTCTGGGGGTTTGAAAGGCCTGTCTTTGCAACACTTTTCATCACTAGACTTGTATTTTTGAAGCAATCATGGCTAAGGATTTTATGAAAGAGGGAGGAGCAAGGAGGCCTTGCTAAGCAAACACCTAATGAGCCTCCTCCCCTTAGGGTTTGACTTCATGGCCCTGCTTAGCGGCGTTATTATTCATCAAGCCTAACTCTCTTGTCCTTGAATTTATATTCTCCTGAGATTTTAGCCTTGCTCCTTGACTCCATTATACCCTAAGGCACTAGTCTAGAACTCCAACGTTGAGATTCTTGTGTCAAAACAACACTTTCAAACTTTTAAATTTGAAACCCTAACTAACCCTAAACGCCACTTTACTCTAACTTAATGTTCGATGACGCCATGCCTCTCTTTTGAACTCTTGGTTGATGTAAAAACGTTGTGGCTATTTAGTCATCTAGCAATAGACATTGGCGCAAGTTACTTTATTTTCATATTGATTTGTAAAACGCCCACCTCTTTGCCTATCAAACTAATCCTATAACTAGCCGACACGCCACCTTTAGTATAGTGACGCAACAATCTTGTATTTAATGAGCAAGTGATGATATTTATGATAATTTAAAGATTGATTTATATGCTTGAAATGTTATATCATCTCCAAGTGTTATAACAAGTGGTATATTATAAATATAGTAATCATTGACTTCCCAGCCAATACTCATCGCCATTCTATGCTTCATGCATGTATTATTTATAGTCATTAACTCCTGGGTGAAGTGTAATCGACTACCTGTAGTAGAAGCACTGGGTTTTGTTGTTGCCTTGTCTCTCAAACAGAAAAAGGCCATTTCTGTGTGGTTTATCTTCCTTTGACTATCTTCTACAGAACTGTGAAAGGGAAAACTTACCTTAATCCTTTAACCCTTTGCCTTTTCAAAACCCTGATTGCCAGGGACGCCTTCTTGGGATTACCAATTTAAATAGAAAGAAGAGAGCCCCCCATCGTAGGTGTGAGACAAGTTGGAAGCTCCGCGATTAGCTTTGATCCTTACTTTTAAGCTTTCACCCCATCTAGACTACAAACTAAGCGAGCAATGAGCATATAAAACAAGCTAAAGAATGAAACCCTTTGACTTCCAGAGTAGATTTGAGGGCACTCTACATCAGATCCCTCAAGTAGTCAAGTCAAGGCCCTCAAGAAGAGTACGCTTGTGCATCTCTATATAATTCATGGCACACCTAGGCTCTGCTCCTCAAGAAAGGAGCCTCCAAGCATCGCCAATGAAGCTTACGATGGCTAAAAGAATTGAAATCGTAACATCTCCTTTAGTCCGGGATAAAAGATCTTCACTTTCGTAATTTTGAATAATGGAATTTTTGGTTTGCCCGTGGAAAATTTATTGATGAGCATCCAAGAAGAAGGTGAACAAACCATCATTCAACGTGGATTCCTGAAGACATGGCCGAGGAGGCAAAACCTAAACAAAATGATGAAGATTCAACAGATGCCCTCCCTCTCGATGAAGCAATCTATACCTCAGTTTTCTCTCCTCGGCATACAAAAGGAAGATGAGGTTAGTTGGCTTCCATTGCAGATTCCTGGCGACAGCTTTGTCGATGATTCAGATGAAGGAGGAATGGAATTCCTAAAGAATTAGACCTTCCATACACAACCAAGAATAGTGATTCCCCGAGGATGAAACAATGACACTTGCTGAAAACACCAAAGTCCTCCCCTAGTTTTTGATGGGTCGCTTTACTTTAAGGATGAAGGAAATGAGGAGGAGGAGAATGAAGTGTCTGATGTTTTAATCCCTTCATGTTGTGATGAAGATAATGAATTTGTTGACAATTTTGATGAATTCATGTGCATGCTGGGAGACGTAGGTGGGATGTAATTGGCTATGATATAGGTCCCGCTTCACACATTGAAAGTCATTTCCAAGAGTTGCCTTTGCAACTATCATATGAGGTTATTAATGATTCTGACATCTGGAAACAGGGAAATGATATAGTTAGAGATATCTCTAAGGGTGACCTAGTTCTTTTTTCTCCTGTTGATTTTTGGTCATACCTTGAGGGCTTTGATGATTGTTCCTCCGAGCATTTGGATTTATTTTACAAGATGATCAACCACCACTGCCGTGATTTCCCTGGTGCAAGTAAGAACATTACTTGTCGCAAAGAAGTTACTCTCTTTCGCGACTTTTCTCTCCAACCACCTGTTATTAATTCATCCTGCTTGTCCATTAAAGGTGTAGTTGGGAAGTATATATTTTTTATGTTGAGCTCTCTTAGGTAAAAAAACTAGACTCCAGCCTAAGTTGGATATCAAGTTTGAGCTGCCTATCCCGCTTTTCAACTTTCCCTGGAAGCCAACAAGCCCTCACAGGTCTTCTTTGTCGCACTCCCCTTGACTCTGCAGTGATGCCCTGCAGCTTGCGTGCCCCTCGAGTCAGGCTTTCTTTCCAACCTTGCATTTCTCATGACCCTCTTTTGAAGTGGATTGAGTATTTTCCTTAGAGATGCACTCCCATAGTGGTTTTATCCCTCCCACCCGCTTCCATGAAAGAGTTGGGACTTCAGACTCGGACATATGATACATGCTCTAACCTATGTCATTTTTGTGCTTGATTTATCATTGTTCCTCGTTTATGATGAAGCACAAAGGAAGGTATTAGGGAGCATTGTTGGATTGGTTTCATTGTTCATTTGACTACACCCACAAAACATCCAAACCTAAAGGTAAGTATAGGTAAGTAGTTTGCTTTTCATTGTTAATTATTTTTCAGCCATATATATATGTCTATATATCTGTAGGCAATACTCACCCCACCCCTTTGCTTAATACTTCCATGCCCTTTTCGAAAGTGCTTTTATGCTGTCCGCAGTTATGCCGTGAGATGCTGTTGAGTTCTCATGCTTCTACAAAGGAGCACACATGTCCCCGAAGTTGGGAGTTTTCGCCACATGTTATCCCCATTTCTAGGGATAATCCAGCTCAGAGGCCCATGCAGTCCTAGGACATGGAGTAACCGTAGGAGCGTGATTTGACCCTAGCACTCCTGAGGGCCCATCTTTCTCTCTCCTTCATCGACTTGTTCCAGTGTCAAGAAAGAAAGAATATCCATCACCTTCGTCTTTGACTTGTATCGGAGAAGACTCTGATCCATGAGGTAGTTGGTCCATCATGGTATGTGTCATTTTTTTATCATTATAACCTTTAGATATATGCATCAAATTCCTTTTATTTCGACGACCGCTTGATCTTAGCATTAAATCCCTAATTTGGACCATGGTTGGGGATTGGATGTGGTATCCTAGCAAGTTTGCAGGTAATTCCATAGGTTTTCATTTGCCACCGGGATTTCTCTCAAGGGCCATCATTCAATTCCCATCATATCTTCACTTTTACATTTTATCTCCCACTCATATCTAGTACTCCATTCCCCTAGTCCTGCATTAGGATGACCTGTTGTGGGGTTGCACCTTATCCTCTGGGAAGAAGGCCAAAGTGCTAAGGTAAAAAAGTACCGTCAAAGTTAAAGTTTCATAAAATGAAACCTAGAGATGCTCATTTCAGAGATTCCCAGAAGCTGAATAAAAAATTTCTGAAGAAATAAGAGGGACCCAAAGAAAATAACAAAACAAGACTTAGCCAAGAGGATAGGGGTCTCATCACGAAACAACCTATTATGTCTGCCAGTACCTGGCAAGACATGACATTGCTATTATTTGGTTACCACGCTAGGGCAAGGACCTTTGGTTGCATGGCTAAGGGAAAGGGGGTCTCATCACGAGCCACTTTACATCTCAAGGTGGAAAGTATTTGTGGGTGTTACTCTGCCATCCTCCCAAACACGCCAAGGCAAAGTTGTCCTCTAGTTAGACCTTGAAATAAAATAAATAAGAAAAGAAAACAAAGAAAAGAAAGAATAGCGCAATAAAGGGCTTGGAAAAGAATTGCATCTATGACAGGTACATCTCCTCAGCCTTCTACAAAGGCACCCACAAGTAGTGCTTTGCCAATCACGCCTTTCACTCTACCCTCAGATGTCCTGACATCCCTTATCCACACCATCTTGTTTTACATGGTTTGGATGATATCCTCTGGAAATTTTCCTTCTCCTATGGATGCTGGCTCAATAGAGTATTTTGTCTTTTTCTTCTGCTTTTTATTGTAGGTCATTGTAATATCTTGAGCTATTGTATTATATCAGGGTTTTATGCATGTATTTGATAAAATTAATGATGAAATGATTGATTACAGATCCCCGTGGATGAGCCCATGGAGACTTAAGTTTTCATGTGCGGTGGACCATGCCCTCGACTCTGACAAAGTGCACCGCCTGGACTGGTGACACATGGGGAGATGATTAGCTCTGAATTCTCCATGGGGTCAAGAGCCCATCAGATATTGCCGGACCCCATTAGGGCGCGGACAGACAAGGATTGGTCGAAATTTTGCACATGAGAAGAAGAGGGACATTCCACCCAGGACACTTAGGCTGAGCCCCAACCTGTGGGCTGACCCACCTTTTGATGGAATGTTTTCCTTTTGATGACCATGATGTCACCTAGGAGGCCTTGATGTCACCTTGAGCATGTGGGTGGGTGCTTTGATAGACAGCCGCACGGTGGTGGCTTGGAGGAAGCCCAGAGAGGGCCAATGTCTCACTTTCTGATGTCAGATTCAGCCCCAAAAGGGCCCAACGTTTCTCTCAAAGGGGCTTGACGTCTCACTTCTTGCTCATTTATGTCTTTTACTTAGCAAAGAATGTAAAAATGATAAGATTTTGGTTTGTAGCCTTGTCGACATTTTAATGACCTAATTTTAATTAAAGGTCATGATACACTATATATTGAGGATGTTTTTTCCCCATTCTGAACATACAATACAAACAACTCAACACTCTAGAGGTCCGATTTTGCACCCCAGTTTTGGGTATTTGTTATCTTTAAAGGAGGCTTAATTTTTGATGGAAGGATTTTCTTGGCACATTTGGCATTTCTTTGGAGGAAGGTTTACAACCAGGGTTTGCACATGCTTTTCTTAATGATATGTAAGTGTTTTTCCCACAAACTTCTTTTTGATTGGAATGGTTGTAGGTTAGTATTCTTGGATTTACTTATAAATTTGTTGATTTAAAACCCTAGGTGACAAAACACACAAGTAGGTCCTGTCTCATTTCCCCTAAAAGAGAAATATTCAACCATTGAAGAAGGAAGAAAGAGCCTAGCCTTTGCTACACTCTTCTTACTTCTTTCCCTTAAGCTAGCTTTGTTTTAAAAGTTAAAAGGAGGGAGATCTCTAGGCCCAGGTCATCTCATACCTAGGGGCCAACATTTGGGGTTTTAGTGACAGATCCTTGCCATTGCAACACACTTCCCTCCCCTCATTGAACCCTCTGTTTTAAATCTTTCTTTCATAGCCGTTTTGCCTAATGTATTTACAGAAGGAGGAAAGAGCATGAGGCCTTGCTTAAGCAACACCGAGTGAGCCCTCTTTCCCCTAGGGTTTTGATTCTAGGCCCCCATTGGTAAAGACTCTAGAACCCTTCCCTCTGTCTTTAGCCCCATTATTCCCTTCAACCTTTATGCCCTCTCTCTCCTTGAGACAGGAATGGACCACCCCATATACTCCTTAGGGTAATCATCTCGCATTAATACAAACGTTGAAGTCCTAGTGTCCAAAACAACTCTCAAACTTTGGAGAATTTCTTAAAACCTTAACTAA
Source organism: Picea sitchensis (assembly GCA_010110895.2). NCBI lineage: Eukaryota > Viridiplantae > Streptophyta > Pinopsida > Pinales > Pinaceae > Picea > Picea sitchensis. The sequence continues at coordinate 27,784 of SNQJ01S0071015.1, forward strand.
CTAAGCTAACCCTAACTAGGTCGACGCCATAAAGTTGGTTATTCCATCTCGACAAAGAAATGTACCAGATGATAACAAGAAATTAGATGATGGTTAAAGGCATTTCTATTGAGTAAATGATTGATTATACATTGTTTGCTGTATCATCTCAATAGTTGTTGGATGAATTGATACTTCTACATAGCTTATATTGACAAAACGTTGATCTATTTAATATCCGTTGTTTCATTGTTTATATTATTGTCAGATAGCTTCACATGAAGCACGATCAATCGAAGTGTTCTATAGGAAAGAGCCATTAAATTGTCTTGTTCCAAGTGTGTGTTTACTTGGGCATACACTCTTATTTATTGGTTGTTTAGCTGGGCTTTCTGACTTTGGTGGTAACCCGTGAGGAGGAAAATTTTCCTGACTTTGTATATCTTTAACCTCTTCAAAACCCTCTCGTGCTGCTTCAGGACGCCTCCTCAAGTTAACTTCCTTGAATAGAAAGAACCTCCCATTGAGGTGACATTGGATGGGAAGACTTGTTACGCCTGGCTTGGCTCAATCCTCTAGCCTTTTAGACTCTAGGCTAAATCATGTAAGAGGTAACACTTCCCATTTTACCAAAAGAGAAAGCGTGGAATTTAAAGAGAGGAAGCTGTGCATGAGGGAAGACGAGGTAAGGGATATCACGAAGTTGAGCGTGGATGGTACAGAGAAGCACACGCCAGAGGCACGTGGAGAGGTGGAGGAAGGGAACAACGCAGAATTAAGTGAGAGTTTATGTGAGTTAGTGCGTGAGGTAAGTTTAAGGGAGAAAGGGGAAACGGAGGTAGAGAAATGCAGAGGGCTGAGAGGTGACTCAACGAGGCAAAGGCCTCCAGAGCGGAGGAGGAAGGGAACACCTCATAAGGAGGGGGCCCACAACCCATTACTATTATTAAATGAGTTACTTAGTACTCACGTGGGTAAGGGTGTGTGGCGTACCTATTAATTAAATTAATTAAAATGTAATTTTACCTAAAATGGGATTAAAAGGTAGAAAGGTATATGGGGTCCCTTTCCTCCTATCATTATACAGCCTAATTCAATTCCACTGACTCATTATTACAAATTTTCTGTATTGCCCATGTCCTGCCTCAGTGAATTAAATCTATCGCTTTTTCCTGGGTGTTCCTTCTAAGTGGATAAATAACCTAGCAAAACTTGTCTGACTTAGTTGAAACTTGGTCCACGGTTGTAGGGGGTCTCATTAGTTTTATTTTGAGTACAAATACCCTATCAAAATCCCAAGACCTAAGTTTTACATTAATTACCCAAAATTAATTAATTTAATTCCCAAAACCTACCTAGACTCGACTAAAAATCACGAAACTCTATGTGTTGTCTTACATGGTCATTTACAACATTCCTAAACACTATTACCTAGAATGACTTCATGAAACTTTCACTTTGAGGATTTATTATGGGAGTGGTAATGTAACAGTTAGGGGTTATTAACTCTCCTCTCAGAGGATAAAACACTCAATGAAAAGTGTCTTTCCTAATTTAGAAGAAACTCTTTAAAGTAAGAAAATGATTCCATGTAGACTTATTATATTTTGAGGTGGGGTGCAAGAAGGCTACAAAACTATGTGTGTTGAGCAAAAAAATGCCTTAGAACCTCAAAGTTGACCACCGGTTTACATGTAGGTCAACCCATATATCTAAGTGAAAGATTATTTTTGTCTATATCGTGATATTCCTGCACTGGGTGTTTTAAACACCTAAGACCCATTTTGTAAATTAGACCACTGCACTCATGAGGGTAATAATGTAATAATGTCCGCATGGATCATAGTTAGGTCAGTACCTGGATGTTGACATCAGGGAGTCTTCTACTCCAAGGTTTTTAACTGTGGAGGGTTAATGTGGCCTCCAACTAATGTGCGTTAATCCTTCTGAAGTTTTTCTTCCTCCCAGCTTCCAAAGTGGTGGTGCCATTCTGACACATCTCCCATTCCACCTGAATAACCTCTTAGATTATTGTAAATGACATGCTAAAGACTGGGTTTCTTAATCTTGCTTAGTCTAAGTTAGTTTTTTAATTAATTGTTCTTGGAATTAATTTGGTTCAATTAATTTTCTTATTTTGGAGCTTAATATTGTAAAACGCTTTTGGGAGAAAGATAGGGTATTTGTCAAAATGGAATGGAATATAATTCTCGCATCTAATCGCCAAGTTTCTGTTCTCAAATAGGACTGATTTTGCTTTTGCTCTAAAGTCCACCTGGGACATGGAGGCTTCCATTAACAAAGAATTTTAATTACTGGCGATTTATTAAAAAATCAATAAAATCATTGTGTAATTTTTGAGTTAGATAGGTGGATGGGCAGTGGTACAGTTATATCTCCTAACCATAACACCCAAATCCTTTTCCCATTCTTTTCTAACTTTAATTTGACCTTACCTACTTTCAATGAATCCTTTGCCCTATGTAGTTCTGACTAAATTCTTTGCTTTTCTTTTTCTTGTATGTCTCAACGGAATTCTCACACCACATGAAGGTTTTCCTTAGACTAGGGTAGAGCTTGACTAGTAAAACCTAACTAATTCTAACTAAAACCCCACATGAACTTTAACTGCACTCAACCCTTGGTCTCATTTCTCGGGATGCCTCTTGTTTATTTCCAGACCAATTATACCTACCTTTGATTATAATTTAACGCTTCCAGTGGAATGTGGGGTCCTTTCTCCCATCTTGGCTTTTGATGTGTCTTTTTTACTAAGTCCTCTAAAACTTCCTTTGAGTTGCCATCTCTCTCCTTTCTTTTGTTGAAAGACTCTCTCTGATTGATGTGCAAACTCTGTGTGTGTGAATCTGTCTCATGGGCAGGCATAAAGTCGGCAATGGACATTAGGATGGAATAAAATGTTAATTTCTGAGGTGGGGTTTGTTAGCCTTTTCTGAGCTCACCTAAGCAATTCGATTTTCAAGCTATCTCCTGGCCTTCCAAACCTCTAGTAGGGTTTCTTAGAGATGTGTTTCTCCTTGCTTTTGGACATTGTCTTTTTCAGTGTAGTTCTCCTTTGCCTTCTAGAGGTATGGGGGGAAGTAAACTCCTAGCTATTTTTCTTCTTCACCATTCTTGGAGCTATTGTTATGCTACTCAAATTTCTACAACCCCTGTTTCACATTACATCCATTTATCTTTCTCTTGAGGGTTTGGAGCACCTAGTTGCCCAATCTCTGCTATAATATTGGATGAATAAAGAAAGCTTGGAGGATATCTTGGATCTCTTGGATTAGTCAAGTGATTTGGATCACAGGAGGTGATGTTGTTCTTCATTCTTGGTATTGTTCTATCGGGGTATGCAAAATCTCTAGCAAATTTGTTAGGTAAACTATAAACATTAGTGCCGCTAGATTTATGTACTCATTGGTTAGGCTGATCTTGAATTAAATTGTATTTTCATGCCAACCTTTCTACTACTATTGTCGCTATAGATCGCATTTTGTTTTCTGAAGTGCGCATCTGTACTCAACAGGTTGTGGAGTGGAGGAGTCTTTTAGGAGCAGATTACAACCACTTACTGCTTAAACTTCTAGCTTATCTTGTCATCTAACATTTGAATCACCCATATTCAATGGTGTAGCCATTTTAGCTTTTAATAGTCAAAAATAATATTTATCTTCTATTGCTGGAAATTCTCTCTCGGTGGTTTACATGTAGTACCTCGAAGACAACATCATGTCTCCAAGTGTACAGATCGCGAAGGCTTGAACTTGTTGGCTGCGTGACTGAGTCATACGGATGGTAGAAGTCAGGAGCTGGACACCCAGGAGGCTTCCAAAGCACTTCCTTGACTTGGGTGACTAAATTCTCCTCTCTCCTCTTCCTTCTTAGCATGGGTTTGTGAGTACTAAACCCTAAAAAAGCATCTATAGTCAGACTCCAGCATTCCTCCTTTGGTAGAACCTGCAAATCTTTAATTAGATCATTTGCCTTTATTCTTTATATCTTGTAGGTCTAGGGATTAGATAGATTTTCGTGCTCATATTGCTCTAGATCTATTAGTTTGAAAGTCTTCTAACCCATTTTACATGCATATGGCTTAAGTTGAGGTTCTAATATCTTAGTTTGCTTTGGGTCTTAAGGTCCTTCATCCTTCCTAGATTTTGCATAACTTTGTGGTGATTTTAAATTGACATTCTAATACTTTTGGAACCTCATCTCAAACCCCGGCCTTGTATACCTAAGCACTCGATCCTGTTCTATTGGCTGTTTCATTTTGAGCCCTATAGCCTGTTATTCTCCCACACCTCTTGTGAACCTCCGTTTGTATCGCCCTTCTATCTTAATGCCCTCCCTCCTCCTTGCCTTCTTCCTCCTTTCTAAGCTCTCTGCCTTATCCTATAAAGAACAGCTTCACGTAGCCTTTGACCATGGTCCTCACATTTCTTCCTCATTTATATATACATACATGAACCTTGTTAGTGTTAAGTAATGCTCCAAAGCTCATGGTCTAATTATTGCTGTATACTCAAGGAAAGCATATAAGTAGGTCATTTATATCATATATGGATAGTTTAAACATCCCTGCTTAACTATATCAAACCTCTGGGTTATCATTCCTTTAATTTGCATGCATATCATTCACTGCTTAAATCGCTTTCATCGCGATATATTATTCTCCTCCAGTGTGTTATATATCGCTTTTAACAAAGAGAGACTCATGATGTTGATGCTCAATTAATGAGTATAATTTTTCTCATATCAGCAAATGTCACACCAACACACTGGCAATGTTAAGTATAAAGATTTTAAAACTCCATTTTTCCGGTGTGTATATGATAGTCCTTAAGCAGAATCCTAACAATGTTCGTGGACTCCAAAATCTAATCAAGCTTCATCTCTCTCATTGGCTTAATTCCAGTATATGTCTTTAAATTGTTTTAAAAAGGTTCTGATATTCACATTCTAGGACATACAGAAGTGTTGAGTGTGACTAATGTTTTAAATCGCCCCATATACATATGCTCTGAACTGTTACCATCTTACTATCAAAGATTACACCCACTATCATTAATTTTAAAATATTTGCAAATTGACTGGATTAACAATATCTATACTGGTGGCTGGTGGCCTTCATTATTTAAGTTTATGGTTTTGGATGCTCTAAATCTCCAAATTAAAATTGTCTCCGAATCTCCTGTTAATCTTCACACACTTTAGGCTCACATTCTAATTCTGTATCCAAGTCATTGCAAGTTGCAAACTGTGGTCTGTAATATTCATGTGTTTATGGTTTTAAGGTCTAACTGCTAAACTGCATATGCTCTCATAAAGACATACATCTAGTATACTTAAGCTGCTCTACACACAGTATAAAAAGCTCAGATCTTAAGTACATACATAACAATGAGGTAAGCATCAAGGTGGTGTTTTCGAAACTCAATTATTCAATATCTACATGTAACCGCCCTAAACACACATCTGTAACACTCAAGATCTAAACACATAGTTTCTACTTCAAGTCCCTACGCTTATCTTTCATGCTTATGGTCTAGACCTTCGTGCCGTTTCGGGCTTATAACAACATGTTTGCAGCATTGTAAAGTTGTGAATAATTGATCTAAGTATTATGGTTTGTTGCAATACACACACTCGATCAGACACCATTGGATGATGTTCACGGCATAGTTTTGATCGGGAAGAACGCTTTGTTCACTATTACCTCGCTTCATATATGTGTATTCTACAGGATCATGGTATAATGTTTGTGTTTTGACACATCCAAATATACCTATGAAGCTATTGTTGATGGTTTGGATGCTTATGTTCCCTCACAGCTGAACTTATCTGATATCATTATAAGCACACACTTGCATCAAACCATCTCACAAGTTTAAGATCTAAACATTTTAAGTGCTTTAAGCTACATTTGTCACTTTATCATTGCATGATCATAGCTTATGGGTTGTGCATGGTTATATATTTATGAATCTATCTTTCATGTGATGATGATCCAAGTGGTTTAGATTTTACTCTCCTTTTGTGCTATCTTGCATTTGCTCATGGTGGTGTAATTCTCTATATTGCAAGCACTCTCTTAAGCAATTTTCACTCTTGTCTGTTATAAATAGAAGATAAAAAAAGTGCCTTAAAATTTATCATAAAACGAAACCAACCAACTTTTAAGATCCAATTCAAGGATCATAACAATACTTTAGAAACATTAGGGAGTCTTAAACAACTGTTTCTGCCCATCTAAATGGGCAGATAGTAGTGAGGGAAGTGAAGGGACCGCCCCAAGTGATTTCACTGTGAGATCCCCTTGTCCTGCTACTCCTTACTCAAGAAGTAAGTATTTACCTGCCTGACCTTGGAAGCTAGGGTCAGGTAAAGTCAAAGATACTTTGGAGCACCCAGCTTATTTTAAGTGCATTAAGGGAGTTGAGACGCATACATATTTAGGGGGTTGGGATCTTAAAATGTTTAATAAAGAACACTAGTTGCATAGATCACACTTGTACATGCTTGGGAAGTAGATGTATTGATAGGCTACACCCTGTGATCATATTTAAGTCTGTTATATCTGTTTATGCAACTACTTGTTTATGCTTAATGGTGTTATGATCTACTGGTTTACGCTTCACTGAATATCTTATTGAATAATCATTGTTGTGGTGTGGATAACAAGTGTTTGAGTATCCCACTTGGGAAGCATCGCTTGTTTTCCATCCTAAGGCTTGAGTGGGTAGATGCCAGTCAAGGCAGTCCAAGTGGATTAAAAACCCACTTGGGGCATGCTTGGCTTTTAGGGTGTGAACTGCTATATTTCTTGTTCATATTGTATATCTTGTATTCATTGTGGTTAATTTTTGTTGTAACATTGTATAATTCTGTAAGTAATTCTAATCCTCCTTAAAGGCTTTGGGTAGTTGATTTTGATTTAAGTGTAAAACACCTTGTAACTGAATCCACCCATAAACATAGTTGACCCATTTGCCCAACCTAGGCACTAGTCATTAGTTGACTTAGGAAGGGTCATTATTATAGACTTAGATTAAACTTGGCATTGTCATTATCATTTAAGGTTAGATCATCCTTTGGCCTATAAAACAATTAAACTAACCTCCTAGAACATTGTAATTAAAATCCATTTAGAAACTAGGGACAACCCCCTTGGCTTCCCTAGGCAAGCCTATAGACTACAGTTCCCTGGCCAAGGCATTGTAAGGTGGAACTTTAGACATTGTGTCTCCGAGGGCACACTGCTCTGACTTAGCCCACGCTTGCAAGTGTGCATAAGGGCCATGCTTTTACTGCCAATGTCAGGATAAGTCATTTTATCCTTGGTCTAACCGACATTCTTTAATTCTTTTTCTTTTAGAACCAATTAATAAAATCTTTAGTCCTTTTAAAATTCTTTGAACTTTTTATTGTTGCCTTTGTGTGATCTTTTCCAAGTGGCTTAATTCCATTTGACAAATCTATCATAATGCAAGGAGCAATCCTTGCTGCCTACTTGAAATTGGGGAAGAAGCACTCATTGGTATCCAATCCTTGTTCCCAACTTAATAAAATCTAACTTTTGTTTTCCTTCGTGTTTTTGCTTTGTCTGATGCCCCTCTTGTTCGCCCATAAGTAAACTTGGTCATCTGGCGGCTCCACTTGTAAATAATTTGACAAGGCATTTTTCAAGAAGGGGCTCACGCCTTGCTTGTTTCATCTTGAACTTGAAAAAGTTTTTGGAGCTGTTACATACTGCCTTTCTTGTTGGATCCTTAGTGATTTTGGGTCCCAGATTTTTTTTAATGGAGTTTTTGAATCCTATTGATTCTTCAGGAATTGCTGGTTTCCCTCATAGTTTACCTCCGAAGATGTCAAGATAACATTCCTGATTTATTTGATCATAATCATCCTGGTGTTCACATCTGGACTTTCACTAAGTTTATCGAGAAGTGGTGTGATCCACCTATTTCTATGAAGATGTTCTAATGCAATTGTTTGTCTTTACCCTTAGTGGTGAACGAGGAATGATTGGTTTCATGACTCACATGATAACACATTCAAGACCATACAGGATTTGTTGCATGCTTTCTTGGATGTGTTTGGGGGTAGTCAGCAGGAGGTTCACGATGGATTGGTTGATATTTTTTATGGAAATGTGGAGGAAGAAAACTCTTTCATATATAGAAACGATCAGTTCAGATCCGTGGTTGACATTCCATCAAACCCCATTGAAGAATCTAATGAAACAGTTCAGAACACACAACCTTCCCAGGAAGAACCATGAAACAGTAAAATGAACAATTTGTGGCCATGGATGATCAATTGGAAATCATGGAAGATGATTTCAAGGTGAAACTTATATTTATTAGATCCTGCTTTTGGAGCTTGACAGAGAAAAAGATAGGAAGTCCAGGAAATTCTCAGATGAATCCATAGGATGAGCCAACACATTTTGGATCAGGTGAAGAACCTCGAGTTTGAAATGTTGAATATCTAGATGATTTGAGTTCCCAATTCCACCTCAATTTAACCAGTCCTTTTGAAGAATGATTTTGAAAATCTTGAGGAAAATTTATGATGGTTCCAGCATGTTCTTCTTCAGCTTTTCAACCAAAGGATAAGTTAATGAATAATTATGTGGAAATGGAAGGCACTTTCAGTTTGTCAATGTCATATCGTTATGAGTATTAGTTGGCCTCCCACTGACACCATGGAGTAGGAAAGTATTCAAGGGAATTTACACATGTTCTCATTCAAAGGTTTGGGTTGAAAGGGTGGAAGGATGTTGATACTTGTTTTTCCCAGGAAAAGTTCCAAGTTAATCGCATTTGGGAAGGGGTCTTCACAGGAGTCATCCTCGACTTTGGTTTGTTCACACTTGTATATCATTTCAATTCCATGGTTGCATTCCCCTAACCCTCTTCCTTTGTAGTTTAATTTTTGCATTATTTCAACTCTATTACATGTCGAGGTAAAATGAAATTCTTTTTTCCTGGGTGATCATAGTCATGTTGTAATTTTATTGCTGTACTTTAGAAATTCTCATTTTGGTGAATGTTGTTTATATATTTGATTTCCTTATTTGTGAACAAGTTATATATTTGATTTCATTTATCATTGTGAATATGTACTACTGTTAAAAATTTTGGATACTCGCATTGTGAGCATCACTTTTGTAGGCCGGATTCTCGTGACATTCTGCCTCGAAGTTGATCAACCACACGCCCTGTGTGGAGCTGTGATGTTGATCAGCCGGGTTTACACAGAGGGTCAACCCATATTCATGAGAAGATGGTCGATGACAGATGGTTCTAATCGGGTGTTTTTAAACACTCCACTTATATTTCTTTTTGTAAACTAGATCTCAGCACTCTCATGAGGGTAATAAATGTAATAATGTCTCGGCATGGATCATAGTTAGGTCAAACACCTTAGGTGTTTCCATTGGGGGATTTCCTTCACCGAGGGTTTTTTATCCACAAGTTATCAATTGGGCTTTTCAAACCTCTTGATTTCCCTTGAGTTTCTCCCTCACACCAACAATAATTCCTCCAAAGTGGTGGAAGGCGCCTGCCATTCACTGAATAACCTCTTAGGATTATTGTAAAATGACCACTAGTAAAGGACCGGGTTTCGCTAATTCCGTCGAGTCTAAGTTGGTTGTTTTTAATTAATTAAATTTTAATTAATTTTAATTAATTAATTATTTTTGAGCTTTAATATTGTAAAAACTTCGTCATTGGGAGAAAAGATATGGGTATTTGTTGTCAAAATGAATGGAATAGCACTCCCCACTCCACCGGGTTGTTAAACAATGGAATTTATTTTAAGCTGTCAAAGTCCACCAGAAATGGCTATCAATAAATGGCTAATTTAATCAAGTGATTTTATTAAAAATCACAAATCATTGTAATTTTTTTGAGTTAGATAGTGGATGGGCAGGAAAGTGGCAAGAAGACACCTCCTAACCATACCCAACCCTTTCCCCACCTTTTCCTAACTTAATTTGACCTTTTTACCCACTTTTTCACTTAATTAACCCTTGCCCTAAGGGGGAATTCGACCCTCACTTCTTATTTTTCTTAATAATTCCTCGAAACGCCAAACTAGGCCACCACACATGTGGTGCGCCTTCCTAAACTAGTATTTGACCAAAACCCTAACTAATTCCCTAACTAAACCCACACCCTAAACTAACTCTCAACCCCTTGGACCCTCACGTCCCTCTTGGAATGCGCCCCTCTTGTTTATTGCACCCACCATAACCACCTAATTACACCCAACGTTCCAAAAGTGGAACGTGGGTCTTTCTCCCACTACCCAAGGCGCCCTTTGATGGCCCTTACCTCATCACAAAACCTCTCCCTTGGCTGGCCGCCATCTCTCTCCTTGTTTGGTGCGCACCTCTCCTTGTTGGATGTGCAAACCCCCCCCAAAACGTAACTAACATTCAAAGCTGGCACGTGGGACCTTCTAGGATGAATAAAATGTTAATTTTAGAGGGTTTGCTAGCCTTTCTTGAACCTCCACCTAAGCAATTCGATTTTGCTTCATTCCAAAGCCCTCCAAACCCTAGCTAGGGCGCCTTCTCTTAGAGATGTGTGCTCTTTTCCTTGCTTTGACACTTGTCTTCCATGCAAGCCATCTCCTTTTGCCTCTAGAGGTATAAAAGGAACCCCTAGCCTT